>JAECUM010003233.1:0-95121 GCA_016617855.1 Megalonaias nervosa | reverse complement strand
TTTCTTTCAAAAATATCAGATCCTGTGAACATAATCATCATCATAATAAAATGTAGTGATACAAAAATGAAATAAAAAGAATTCAGATTTTAACACACCAAGTAATTAAACTACATGGTCGTAACAATACAACGATCGATTAACTGCTGTATTAGGTTAATATTAGGCTAAATATGAGGTTAATATTAGGATAAAATACGCACATCATATTTTTTCGCTATGTAACGCGTTTAAGCACATCTCATACGGTCACAAATGACGTTATGTAAGGCGTAGACTAAACGATGTATGTGTTTGTTCCGAGTAGGTGGAAAGAACGAGTTTCATTGGTATAGGAAAATTCCAAGGTTATCAAGCCTTGTCGTATGTTTCTACGTCGTATCAAACGAGGTTTTTTTTACCCTCGACTACGAACAAAACATTTGTGTGGTTTTGTATTTTTTTTTTTGCATATCCCCTTTTTATTCACACATTCTTTTCAAAGTTTTAATGGATTTATTCTTCTGCTTAGAATTTTTAAAAATGTTGTGTGGGACGTATGAATGGATTTATAACTGCAGGCACAGGCAAGTGAATTTTTTCTTTACTTCTCAGATGGAACGTAGATTTTGGACCAGTATGTGACCTTTATTTGTATCCCACCCACTGAACAGACACTTTACTTCCAAGCAATTTCAGGTCAAATTTAACAGAATAAAAGTCATTAAATGCATTCAGATTTATCCAGAGAGATACTTCATTTACATTACCTTCAAACTCTTTATTTTTATATTTTCATTTAATAGAAGAAATTTGTGATGATTGGGCATATGTGCACATTCTTTAGCTATGTAACACGTCTGAACACCTCATACGGTCACAAATGACGTCACGTAAGGGGCTGAACAAACGACATTTGAGTTTGTTCCGAGTGGGCGGAAAGAATGCGTTTCATAGGAATAGGAAAATGCCGAGGTGATATTGCTACGAGTCTATGCTCTTAAAATAAGTAACAGAAATGAGTGAAGACAACGAACTTTGTAAAATTTAACAAATAATTCATTTCCCTAGAATAAAAAGTGAAAATTAAGAAAAAAGAACTTACGGTTTTACGAATTAAATCCAAAACTAATCCAAGAATTAAAAAATAGAAGTCCTAGTAATAAAAAGTCCTAAATGAAACTGAGTTCTAGTCCCGATGACATCCAGAATTGAAGGCGATGACGTCTGTTTTGGTCAGCGAAGTGCTGCTGTGTGAACAGTCTCTTGTTGAATCACAGAAAATATTCCAGTTTTGAATTCAGTATAAATTCCAATAAATGTCTCTATTCAAGAATATGTCAGAGCACTTTTGTATTTCCAGGGAAAAGAATCACTTGAATTCAATAATTTGAAGAACATAAAATTCAACCCAAACTGGTCACAACATAATACAACTTAACGTGTCAAGTGTTTTCAGCCCAACTGATTAAACCTTTATAAAAAAAATCAGTTATACGACTAATTAAGACTCACAACAGATTCCCGGATGAGGTACAAAAGTTCATTCTTCTGGAAAAAATAGAAGTTTGTTAACAACTGATACATGATTATTGTCACGTAGTCCAGGTATGACCTTGACTCAACTTAATGATTCTTACTCTGAGAAAGATAAAAAAAGTAATAAAAGAGTTGTTTACCAAAACTGTCACTGATTTTGGAACAAGGTCAGCATTAGATTTAATGTTTATACCAATGAAATAAAAAAAAGTCAATCACGTCAAATCCAGTAAACAATGTTACATTACAATAGCATGTAATGGAATTAAAAATTTAACAAACAAACAATTATATTAAATATACATAACAATATGCCGTGTTAAATATATCAGTAACGTGAACAGCTGCAGCTGGGAACGAGATCAACGGTTTTACGGATCAAAAGAGTTTTGTTTTTTGGTTTCTTAAACCTGGGGTTTAAGTTGGTTGCACCTAGAATTCAGCACTTTGTGGCAATTAGCAAACTCATTTGAAGATGAAATGTTGTAGCAGTAGTTACTGTCCCTTAATTTTCTATTTATAGCTGTATTATAGCTATTAAGAGCACCTGGTTCATGGTACAAACCATCCAATTCCATTAAAGTAACCAGGTAGGCTCCAATTTCTTTCTTACTTTGCCGAGACTTTTAAAATTTTCAATACATTCTCAGCGGCACAGTAGTTTTTGGGCCTGTCTGTCTGTCTGCTTGCCTTTCTGTCTGTCTCTCTGTCCCTGTCTCTCTCTGTCTCTCTTTCTCTCTCTCTCATGTTTAATATTACTTTTCACACCGGCTTCATCTGAGAACTCAATGACAAACATTATGTCCTAAATATTGTTGTTAACCTCCAGTAACTATAATTTCTCGACCGTATATAACACAAAATCCCTATAAACTGCACGTCTCTATTCACGGTTCTCCCCAATTATCCCCAGCAGCAAAAGCGCCCATTTTCACCCAAAATGATTGCATAAAATTACAAACATGTGTTGACATTACTGAATAATTTAAAATGCATAGCAATAAATCATCTCCTATTTTTTAAAAGTGGATTATTGTTGAATATTTCAAGTTGTAAAAGAAGTTTCAGACTGGGTCATAAATTAAACATCTGTATCGAACGCCAGATCGGCCAGGATTAAATGGGTATCCAATAAAATTTGTAATGACCGAGGCATTCAAATGTATTTCATAATCTTTAGACCGTAATGACCGAGGCATTCGAATATACTTTTAGAGTCCTTTTAGTTACACTAGTGTTATCGTGTGTCTTCGTAAAAAGAAAAAGTAATGTAGTTTGTATAAGATGATGTTCTTAGCTTTGTGTTCATCTCGAATGAAAATTGCGAAATTTATAGCATTTATTCCTTCTTTAGTGTTTGTATTTTTTGTTATTTAATAGACAAAGAGTTAGCTAGCACATCGAGTTGATAATTTAAGGTGTGTATTGTTTCGGGCTATTTCCTTAAAAAGTGCATAAATCTCATATTTTTTATGGCACGTTCTGCCATGACAGATTTATTTTCTTTTTCCTAAGAAGTCTTCTGCACCCTCAGTAATTGGTAGATCGTTATCAGAGTGATATTTTATCAGTGCACAAGTAACAAATATGAGGAGATAACTTCTGAATTTTAAATTAGTATGTTTTTAACAGTAGTAGGGACAGTTTGTGGTATTTTTTATTTTGAGCTGTGAACAAGCAAAGCAAATTTGTAATAATTGTACTTTTTGTCCTCATATCTTTGTTCAAGTTGCTTTAAAACTATTTTATTTAGTGGAAGTATTTATGATCCGTTTATCAGTTTTGTTTTTTATCATTTGATTGACCTTTTGGAAAAGTCCATTCCTTTTAATAAGTCTGAAATATGTTTTTATATTACGTTTCTTGTGCGTTATCAAAATCTTATTCGTTTTGTACACAAGTTTACTGTGAAAATAATACAATTTTTGTTTAACAAATAAGCCTTCAAATTACATCTATTTTGTCCTTAAATAGGCATTTTTCTATCCTGTCCATTTGTATGTCTGTCAATCTGTCTTTTCTTCCCAAGAATTCCTCTTTTTATGATATGATCAGGTTATACATTGTTTAGTAGAAAATTTCGTACATTGTTTTAAATGAGATACGTTACTTATGGAAGCATTTGAAAATTTCAATAAGTTCTGACGACCAAGATGTTAAAATTGGTTTTGATCTCATAAAAACCCACATAAATTTAGTAAGGCACTTTTATACAGTTATATTTGTTTAAGATCTCAGAGACAGCAATGAATTAGAAGTTTCAAAAGTATGAAAAACATAAACACACACACACACACACACACACACACACACACACACATTAAATGTGATAAATTTAAAAACAATTTGCCGACACTTTTAGGTCAAAGAATATAGCAGCGGCCATATACCCCGAACCATAGAGGAGACTCAATAGTCATCTGTCAACCCCAATTCATATTGGCATGGATTTACTGAGAAGCCAAAATTTAAAAAAAGATAAAATAAATAAGAAGCACAGAGAGGTGTTTACCGAAATTAACTAAGTACACACGTATATCCTATCTGTAGACAAAATCATTTTTGTGATGTAGTTATAATATAAATATAGCATTTAATGAATTTTCACTTCTCGCAACAGAATTTCCTATTCCGACGCTGTAGAACTCTATAAGCGAAATCCCTTTAGACAGATATAAAATCCGTTTAGACACACATAAACGCTTGATTCCATTAAGACATACATAAAATCTGTTTATGATAGCATCAATCCTTTAGACATACATGAACGCATCAATCCGTTAAGACATCCATGAAAGCATCAATCCGTTTACACATACATTAACGCATCAATCCTTTTAGACTGACAAGAATGCGCAATCTTTTTAGACTTACAAGAACGCGTCAACCCTTTAGACATATTGTTACGTACATGCATTTCTCCAAGCAGAACTCAGACTAACATTCCAATGACACTAAGATTTCTAGGGGCGACAGTTCCATTATAGGACGTTAACACACATTACAACTTGTCAGGAGTTACCCTGAATTTGTGTGTAATGACGGTTCATAAAGGCATACTTGGGTCAATGAAAACAGTGTTCTTGACAATATTTCATACTTATTTTACACGTGCACTTCCACCATACTGCTTGCACAACCACAATAAAAGTCATCTCAAATTAAAGAATGATTCCCAGTCATTCCATGGTAAAATAAGTCCCACAAAACCGGAAACATTTTCTCCTGATCTGACTCCATTTAACAAACAGGAAGCGAAGATGCAAAAAAAGGACCCACCGGTGTTTCAGAATCAATAATGTTACTTTTGATCGTTCAATTGTAAGTAACGTACATACCCGCGTATAAATAGGTTCGAACTGCAAAATGCATAAATCAAGGTCTGCCGTCACGCAATGTGCAGGCAGATTTGGGTCTGTGCAGTCTGTTTAAAACCATCAGTATTGCACGCAAATAGTCTCTGATCTGTCCGCGCGTTATGCTACGGTATTTGCAATTGGACTCCACATATAAACTACTATATACAACAAGTAAACAAACTAAAAACACGAACCTTGGGTCGCAAAGCTAAATTTATCTTCCATTTTAAAATGAAGAAATGCAGACTTTTGTGGTCGTCCAAAACGTTCTCAATCATTTAAAAGACGGTACCATATTACAAAAAATTTATAAGAGGTTAATACTATTACCGATAAAATAGTATAATATATTGAACACTTTTACCGATAAAATAGTATACTATATTGAACACTTTTACGATAAAACTGTATAATATAGTGAACACTTTTACCGATAAAATTTTATAATATAATGATATATTGGATAACTCTTATAGGTGCGGTATCTTTGGTTACATAATTAATATACATTTTGATGTATGTACTTACGAAATAAAATGTTGTATACGAGATACAATATAAAGTAAAAAAAAAGGATTTTCGATGCAATCCCATAAAAGCAACAAGATGTTGCAGTGCGTCAATCGGTATAAACGTGGTACACATATGCCCTACTCACCGACCATGAAAGTGATCAATACAAGTTTATCATATAGCTACTGAAAATGTGTGTGATTTAGATTTCTAACGTAGCTTTAAAAAAATTTCATTCATATCGCTACGATGTCTGCAATGTGGCAGTTTATAGTGATGTGTAGCACTGGGACATCAGGCTGCAGACATGTAACATCATGTCCGACACTGTCACATTATCCTGACACCAGGCCGACCAGTCCTAACACTAACCTCGTAATACTGAGAGCCAAACGAGGCAAATGCTAGCACAACTTTTATAAATCTTTGGTATGACTTGGCCGGGGTTGCTACTGGAGATGTTTTGGCTTTGGATTATTACGAATAAAACAACAATCATATCAGGATGAACTAAATAAGAAATGATTCATGACGGAATTCAGTAATTAGAAAAATTTCCGTATGATTAGTATTTACAAGACGGTAGATATACGGAGCAATTGGCATCTGAATAGCATTCTCAAAATAAGACCTTCTACGGCAATATTTACTCGTTTACTTTAATGGCATTTGTTTTTGTTTATTTTATTATTTTTTTTAATAATGTATTGAGACTTTTGGTTGAATAAGGCAAATTCCAGAAAATTGCTGATGTTCTACACAAAGATGTTTAACGAGTGTATCTTCGGTTCTTATTCCTTCATTTATGTCCGTTGCGATATCATCTTCCCCAGAAGTAGCTTGTTAGCTACGAAGAACAACTTCTATTGCACTTTCATTTTCGATCCGCCACTAGGATGTTTGATAAACCGATTAAGCTAATATTCAAAGTGTCGCTTTTATCGCCACGGTGACCGTATCACTTTGGAACTCCTTTCTTTTCCCCTTAGGAGGATGATCTGCCCTTAAGTATGTTCTACAGACCTGCATTTCCACACTTCCTTTTCCTTCTCTTTCCTACCCTTTCTGTCTCCATCAGAATGAATAGATCTTAAAATGTGCCACCAATGTTATCCTTCTAGTATACAGTTGTATAATGATGAACAGGCGTCGTCAAGAATGCATGAAAATGAACCAGAGACAAGAAAAGCAGGCTTCAAGTAAAACCTATGTTATAATTAGTTCTCCACATGAATCATGACATTGGTTGCACTTACATAAACTGTTGCTATTCTGTGACCAATACTGTATCGTATACCTGTTACACTCAATAACTTTTTAAAATGAAAAACGCTTGATTACGTTTAGAAATAAGACTATAAGTGGTGATTTTAAGTGTCAATACCATCATAGTAATGTCTCAAACCGATGGACAAATCTGACAATCAAAATTAGCGACAACATTCACATTTACATTGGAAAATTCCAGTTCAACCAAAAAATAAATTTAAACAAATGCTCTCAACTACTACATATTTTTAAGATATGATTTCCATTTTGTAAGGTACATTTACCCATGGTTTCCCTACATATATATACCTATGTGAAGAGAGTAATAAAACTAGAACAATAACGCCGCTAGCCAGAATTGACGTAAAACCACAAAAATCAAACTTGGGCTTTCTTGTTGTAATTAGACTCGCTTAATTTTTTTCAGCAAATATAAAAGACGGTTGGATTAAATAAGCACAATATTCTGCATACAACCTTTTTTACACTGAACCATTTGCATTTCCAGCTTCTATAAATCGATTCTTATAATGTCAGCAATTGTACAGGTTGTTTCCAGATTTTTATTGTTTGATTTGATCTGTGAAAAGATTCAGACAAAATCTGGATATTTCCAAGGGTTAACTTGAATGTCATGCAGCGATGAAATAATTGATGTACCTTTGAATCACCGAGACATCCCAAACCTTTAATAACGCTTTCTTCTTATAATATACAGCATTCCTGTCGCCACAAAAGTTTTCTAGAAGGTGTGCATCAGAGTTTAGACATTGTCGATCACTTTGACTTTATATGCATCAACTGTTACTCGGTACCAAAAGCGTGCTCATCTACTGGAAATTAGGTACAATATAACAAGAAATTAGCTTTGATTAACAATGACTACATATGAGGGACTCCTTGATTTACTCTCATAGAAGTAGAGAGAGAGAGAGAGAGAGAGAGAGAGAGTATACTTTTTACACTCTCCAAAATCCAACTTCCAATGCGTGTGCTACAAGCCTAATCCAGGAAGCATTTAAAGTTGTTTTAAAAGACAATGATGATTATTAAAAGTTCATGTTCCTTGCATTTTTGTAGTTATAATTGCCAGCAAGACAGTCTAATCGGCTTATAAAATATTTCAGAATATTGAATTGGTACCATTTCTAATACACATATCAGAAAAGCATTTTCAGAAATACACAAAACCTATAAAAAAATATTCTGTACAAAAATTGCCGTATGGCTTTTACTTTCCAATCCCAGTTTTTTTTTTTTTTTTAGGGTTCCATTATAGTGATAACAAACTTCTTCGCATTTGAAAACATCAGTTATAAAGTTTTTTATTTTTTAATCTTTCACCGAAGTCACATTTATTTTAGCCTTTTCTAGGGTAGGAGCAGGTGGATGATCTAAAACAATCTTTTGCAGGTGACATTTATTAACATCAGGACTATTTGCGCAATGTCACGGAAAATGGAACAGATAAAAATAGACTTTTTATATATATTCAGTACCACGACAATTTTCTCGTACCGACTAGTTTATATGCATTACTATATTATCGGCTATTGTTGAGACCGTATGGATGGCTATTGTTGAGACCGTATGGATGGCTATTGTTGAGACCGTATGGATGGCTATTGTTGAGACCGTATGGATGGCTCAAGTTTTCAGATTCTTAGCGTTATTTTTCCTTACACTGGTAAATAACTACATAGATAAATTTCATTATTCTTCCGCAGGCGGATGAATAATTACGTTGATAAATTGAATTATTCTTCCGATGACGGGTGAATCAGTACATAGATAAATTTAATTATTATTCTATACAGGTGTGAATAATATCATAAATAACTTTAATCCTGTTAACGAATATCCGTTTTATTATTGCAGATCTTATATCTTGATCCGTTTCAAAATTATGGCTCAGACTTGCACAAAATGGAAGTTAATGAACTGTCTTAATTAACACAGAACTTCTGGTTGTGTATGCATAAGTAAAATATAGCTTCTTCATGTTCATTTCTTTGATCCTCGTATACATTTTCTTGTATAAATAGTATATATTTAGATTTATTTTCACTTTAAAATGGCATTGAAATCTCATGCATAAATGATTAAATATACTGAAAAATCTGTTTTATTAAAACAGTACAAACATACGCACACACGTGCACACATGCATGTTTTATTGTATGTTACAAAGATGTTGAACTTAAGTATTTTGGTTCGCCACGAATCGTAATGAATATATCTTAAGATGCAGCCCGAGCTTATATATCACAGGTTATCGAATGCTGTGGCTCAAATAGTTATATTATTATTATTATTATTATTATTATTGGCCGGCCCGGTTTAGTCGGGGCTGGTATCGAACGCACAACTCTGGCATTACGAGTCCGACGCGCTACCAGTTGCTATAGATAAAGATCATTTGTTCCCTATAACTGTATGGAAGCAGTCCTTATCGTTACAAACTCGCTTATGTCCGTGTTGCATATAACTTATGCATGTGCTAATGTAGCGATAAAGTCCTAGTCCTACAATTGATTATTCGGAGTATCTTATCCTTTTAAGTATTGTCTGTAATAAGATCAATATCCTGTTATCCGAGGTGTACCCAAGACATTGTCTTCCTACTTACTACATGTATTTAAGTAGTTAATGGGGACGATATACGGACAACGGGAATTAGCATTACGGGACCCTAATATGGAACATACCGACAAGATTTATACGGACAAAATATCACCTTGGGACGATATACGGACAGTGAGAATTTTGTATAGGGACAATAGGAATGGAACAGGTAGGGTGACGTCACAGTACTAGACACTTGCAACAATGTAGCAAGGGGCTGACCTGAATACACGCGGCTACTACTCTAGGTAGAGGCAGACATATACAACACATATATAGGCAAATTTTTGAATAAATATCTTTTCGAGGCATATGAAGTGGCCCTGAAAAGGCCTTTGGGTCCTTCTTCTTCTATTTTCTCCACTTCTACAACCAGTTCCTCACTTTTTCAATTATTCCTTTCTTGAACATGGATGGGTTTGTTTAGGGACAAGGATGGTAGAAGGCCAAACACAACAGACACAAAGACAGACATATACTAATACAAGCCCGAGATTTATATATAAAGCATTACCTAGACCTGAAATTATGTTGGTGGTGTTCATAAATTTGCACAACTGTAATGATGCTATAAATAACTATAATTAAGGAAAAGACCAATGCCAAAATGGATGTGACTGAAAGTAATGCTAAAGTTACTAAATTGTACCAGAATTTAACGGAGACTAAACATGTCCCTGAACATTAGGTTACATTGATTTAAACCAAAATGGATAAACCTAGTAACTATTTATAGTCTCAGCTTGTGTGACGATCGTGAATAAACACCCATGTATTTATTTATAGCTACAGCCTGTGTAAATTCCAATCGGTTAAACCCAAGTCTAAATGTGTAGCCTCACAATTTCTAGCTTCAGTGACGTCACTGAACTGGCTGACCTGAATACGCGATACTGTAGGTAGGCAGATAGGTGAAATGAATTTGATAGGGATAAAGGGATTTCTATAGGGACAAAGAACAATACACACACACACACACACAAAAGAAAGGGAGAAAGAAAAAAAAACAATATCTACTATCCACACAGAAGGGAAGAGAAGAAAAAACACACCATATTTACTATCCACACAAACAAACACGAACGCATAAACACACCACATATACTATCCACACCAACGCTACGCGAACGCATAAAACACCACATATATTATCCACACAAACGCTATGCGAACGCATAAAACACCATATATACTATCCACATAAACACTACGCGAACGCATACAAACACACCATATACTATCCACACAAACGGACGAGAACGCATAAAACACACACACTCTACTATCCACACAAACGGGAAGAGTAGAAAAAACACACACTATACTATCCACACAAACGGACGCGAATGCATAAAACACACCATGTGCTATCCACACCGAAGAGAAGAGAAGAAAAAACACACCATACCTACTATCCACACAAACGGACGCGAATGCATAAAACACACCACTTATACTATCCACACAAATGAACGCGAATGCATAAAACATACACATATATACTATCCACACAAACAAATGAGAATGCATAAAATGCACCATGCCTACTATCCACACAAACAAACGAGAATGCATAAAACACAACATACCTACTATCCACACAAACGGACGAGAATGCATAAAACACACACACTATACTATTCACACGGAAGGGGAGGAAGAAATAAAAACACCAATATCTACTATCCACACAGAAGGGCAAGAAAAAACCTTGTATCTACTATCCACTCAGAAGCTAATAAAATAACCCATTATATACTATCCACACAGGAACGTGCGCACAGCAACACACACAAATATACACACCAACAAACGTACGAGTACGCATACAAACACACAAATACACAAACACACACACCAATGAACGTAGACGTACGCTTAAAAACACACAAATATACACACCAACAAACGTACCAGCACACACACAAACACACAAATGCACACACAATAATATGTTTTTATTCACTTTCAATTATCGCATCAGTCAAGTGGTGAACTTTGGGTTCTTGAAATAAGTCCTTCACTATGGACAGGATGGAAATTTTAAAGTGACCAATCACGAACCGCACAAGATTGTACGTTTACCCACACACCAAATCGTCAGCCGGCCCTTGGAAAAAGTCTATCAAATCGTGTACTAGAAGCGAGAACGGCTTCCCAATCACCTCACTTTACCGTACGGTCACGCTGGTATAAAAAAAATGGCTCCAAGACGATAGCCACCAACAAGAAGGATGACTTCGACACAGCAAGAAACCCACAGAGAACTCCAAGTTCAAACCATACCATTTTCCTGTTTTCTTGCCTGACTATTGCAGTTGTGACAGTCGATTGGAAACGTTTCAAAAATGGACTGATAGGGAAGGATTACCTACCGCGAATGTTTTAGCTAGAACAGGATTTGTCTACTTGGGACATGAGACTGGATTGGGATACAAAGTACAGTGTTTCAGTTATGGTTTGAAGTTGCGTATGGATCGATGTATCTACAAAGATTCAGCTATTCTGGAACATACTCAATGGTCTCCGCATTGTTCTTACCTTTCTATGGTCTTTCCACTCATCACACTACGGTTCAGATATGACGGTACCTTAGAGAAGGTAGTACCGATGTCCAAGAAGAAGAAAAGGAAGACTTCCAAAACTAGGCATAAAAAAGGAACGATGTACAAACTCGAGACTTCATTACGACTAATATAAAAAGGGACAACGTCCAAGACCGATAATTTATTGTCACTACCAGCACCAAGCGAGAAAGATGAATCCTTTCACACAGCAAGTATTGAGCGTAAGACTCAAATCCAACGAGAAACTCGATTACGATGCTGTGCCTTGCGATGACAGGGATGCCGTAGCTATGACCTCAGCGATTCAGTACCAAATCATAGAAACTTTGCTACGACTGTACCCTACCATGGAAAATAATGTTGTGCGTGTCAAACCTGACGGATGCGAAAGCTATGCCACTCTTCATCATACGTCTTTTAACTTTACTTGTTTTCATGGTGGATGTCATCATTATGAAGCCATGCGGCTACCACCCTACGGATGTCATCCCAAACTGAGCACACTCCTATATATTTCACAGTACCCTCATCGAAATCAACCTGTGAAAGACGAATATTCGTTCCCTGTGCGTTTGCCTGAATACTGCGATTTTGAAAGTCGGATCCAAACCTTCCGAGGAAAATGGCCAAAATATCTGGGAGGATCTACCCCCGAAGAATTAGCTAGAGCTGGATTTATCTACTTGGGCGAAGGGGATAAAGTCACGCGCTTCAGTTGCGGTGTGTCACTTCACGAGTGGGAGAAGAACGATTGCGTTTACCTGGAAAATGCTCGATGGTCTCCGGATTGTCACTATCTACCTCTAGTGGGACCTCGTCATTGAAGTGGGTATACCATGTCGTTTAAGAAACCAGCTGCTTGGCTAGGAGTCAAACGTTGGACAACACCTTGAGAAGTATATAAAACTCCATTAGAAAAATAATCTTCAAACATTACCAAACGAATTGCAAGAGAAGATCTACAAGGACATTTGGTTGCGACTAGCCAGAGCAAAATCTCAATGGGTGACTGAGGAACTTTTATGTCGAGAAATTCACAAGAGGAAATTGATAAAAGTCAACAAACAAGTCATATTTCTCTGGATCAAGTGTGCGTTCATCCGAATATTTCGCTTTAGACCATTTACATTTGAAGATTTTATTGACATTCTTGACCGTTTCCTGGAATGACAGTGGCCAGAAATTACTCACTTTGTCCGTTACTTTCGCACTAGGAGAAGTGTTTGACTGACATGGTCATGGATACTTTCCAAGAGAATATTCCTGGTTTGTCTGTGGACTTGAGAGAACGCATTTACCGCGAGTTGGTCAAAATATAAGTGAAACGCAAAGAACAATTGCATCCGTTCCATCACCGATGTTTAAACCACTGGTACCTGAATGCTATAAAAGGACTGATTCTGATGAAAGTGATCCAGTGGTCAAACCTTGATCAACTACTCGTAGGCGAGAAGGATTGGTTTGTTTTTAGTGATTGTATTACTACAAGATAGACTTACTGCAACGAATTCCAGAAGAAGAGTTGGAGGGTTACCAAAATCTTTTACACAACGTAAACTTAGTTCAAGAGGAAATTTCTGAATGGTGTGTGATGTGCAAGTTAGTGACTAAACAATTTAGATTTGCCTTTGGAGTACGACCATCTCTGTGCAGAAAGTACACTTATTGTCTCCGACAAAAAGAGGTATAAAAACGGACTACCATGCCACGACCTTTATCATTCGTGATACAACAGATTCCGTGGAAGAAAATCAATGACACTATTCAAACAGTGGAGGATTACCATTGTATTTTACGAGAACTGTGCCCTTTGAATTGGGGTCGACATATGGTGTGTGTCTTAGTGATATGCTTTCTGGGATTTCGTTTACCAGCCGATTCTTTGTGGACTCTTTACGAACAGTACATACCACTCCAAAAAAAGCATGAAAGTGGTTCCTTTAAATGCGCACGAAATACTCATTCTGCTCAAAGCTTTGCGCTTTCATCTCCATACTTCTCGACAACCTCTACAGGAAAGAAAGATTCGTCAACTTTTAGGTACTGAAGATGTGTACAATGATGTGTGTGTAGCTTGTGACTTACACCCTCACTGGAAAGATGTAAGTGACTGGAAAAGTTGGGGTTTCGAGGTTTGGACAAAAGAAGTGGCACACTATGCCCAAGATTTATCATCCTAAAAAATCAAAACATTCAGTGAAAAAAGTAACTTTTAAACCAGTGTTAGTGACAGTGTAAGAAGAAGAAGAAGAAGTCGTGACCGAGGAAAACCAATCTCTTCAGGACAGGACCGTTATCGACATCCCCGAAAGGCCATTCCGGGAAGACACTTGTATGACTGTGCCAAGGAGTGTAGAGACTTTAAGAACATTACACACTGTTCCTACGATACCACCTCTTGATCACCACAAATGGTGTTGTACAGAGACTTGTTTATATTTCACTGTGATCTTTTTGATGTGTCTTTTATTCATGTACTTAACCATTTGTTTTGATGTATTTTTGTCTTTCGTGTTGTTCAAATTAAAGATGAGAATAAACGTGTCCTGAAAAAGTATAAAAACTCTTGTCTTGTCTGTCTTAGTGTCAAAACTGACATTACTTACACTACTACTACTACTATGGCTACCTCTACTGTCTCTTCTCCCTCTTCCTCCACTTTCAAAGTCATCGACGAACACTTAGATCGTGCCAGTTGGGAGGCCTTGTATCTTCGCCATCCCTTTAACATGCTCATTGCTGGACCTAGCGGTTCAGGCAAAACCGAATTTGTTAAACGTTTGATTGAACATTAACATCATTGATCGATCGTCCATCTCAACAAATCGTGTGGTGTTACAAAGAGTGGCAGTCAGCGTACAGAATTCTGCAAGAAAGTCAAGGCGATTTCATGGTCTTTGTGGAAGGAATTCCTGGCGAAGACGACGGGATCGTGTCTGACCTAAGTCAAACTCATTTGGTTATTTTTGACAACATGTTAGGAGAAGACGGAGAAGAAATTAAAATGTGGTTTACGCGCAAAGGGCATCATCGTAATGCCAGTGTCATTTACATCACCCAAAATTTGTTTCAACAAAGTAAAGCCCATCGTACCATCAGTCTCAATGCTCATTACGTGGTCTTTCTTAAAAGCCCTAGAGATAAATCGCAAATGCAAGTCTTAGCCAAACAGTTAGGAACGCCTTGGCTGACTCATGTGTACGACGCTGCCACTCAAACCCCACACGCTTATTTACTCGTGGATTTAAAACCCACTACTCCCGATTATTTGCGATTTCGTACCCATCTGTTTCACTACTTGTGCCAAGACGGAGGGCCTGTCGTGTACACGTCCCCTTCGTCGACTTAACAACAACCACAACCACCAAGAAAAAAAATCTATAAAACCCTAGGTCACTTGGGGTCTGTCTCACACAGTGTCAACATGACGTCCCTTCAGTCTCATCTTCCCGTCAAATTGATTCGTGCCTTGTATGGTATCAGTCGCGAAATAAATCCACAAATACGTGCTCGTGTCTTAGAAGCTTGGCTCAAAGAAGTCTTACGATGGTTTACGGTGACAGCACGTCAATTACTGCAAGACATCATTTAGATTCCACATCAAACCAAATGTTTTTTGAGAGAAACAAAGAAACCTTGACGCAACTAGCCGATCCTCGCATCGACACTCAAACCAAAAAGCAAATCATTTTGAAACCTGGAGCTAGCGGTTCTCTAGGAGGTGTCATCATTCGTTCGCTCTTAAAATGGGATCCTAATACTCCCAAAGTCGTGCCCAAGATAAAAGCCACGCCCAAACGTACCCAGAAGAAATAGAAAAAGAGTAACGGTGTCAAGACCAGATCACAGCCACAAAAAAGAAAAAGAAAAGTCCACAGAAATCAGCTTCTACCCGCAAGAGAGGTACCGCAAGGACGCAACCTTACATTCGCAAACCACGACCTGCTGCAACAAAGGTGACCGCGTTTCCAGTAACCTCAACATCTTCCACTTCTCCGTTGCTGGTGATGCCTGCCAAACCCGATTTGACACGCGTCTTTCCTAATTTGATGAAACATTTGAAACCCGTGTCTCCAAAAACATCTCCTCCAGCGGTGACACCCTCTTCCTCTTTAGCGGCAGTGGCCGCTGCTCACAAAGTACCTGCCCCCAAAATCAAAGTCCAAGAGAAATCGGGCATGTTAAAGGGTTTACTGGATTTGTCCAAGCAAGAACTGTCCCGATTGAGTCCGTTGCGAACCCCTCCATGTCGTGTGATGCCTGCCATGAAAATGATACGGCGAGCCTACAATCAGTGGCGACGCATTCCAGTATAAAACAGACCTGAGGCAAACGATAGGGATCAGTGTTTTTGTGCTCCTGAACGCCCAAAGATGTTTCCTCCAAGACGTGTACACCGTCACCATCGTCGTTCTTCTGTCCAAAAAGGAAAGGAAAAATAAAAGGACAGTCTCGTCATCCGACAAAACGCATCGAAAAACATCGACGTCACCCCCAGAAAAGACACACTCGTCCAAAGAAAAGAAGAAGTCACCAAAGAAGAGGATTTGTTATGCGTCTTTTTTTTACCACACATACTCAAAAAATTAAATCTATTACCACTAGCCCAAAATAAGATAAAAGGACTCGTGTGTAGCCATGGACTTTAGTGTATGTTGTGCACCAAAAGATGTCTCCTCATCGTCTTTGTCCAGTTCAGAAAGGAGAAAGAAAAGGACAGTTTAATCATCCGAAAAAACTCTTAGCCAAACATAGAGGGCAAGCCAGAAAAGACACACTCGTCTAAAGAAAAAAGAGGAGTCACGAAAGAGGAGGATTCTTTGGCAATTTTGGAAAACATATCGTCACCTTTATGACGAAGCGATAGTCCCCCCAAAAAGGATAAAAGGTCGTGTGCTAAGTCATCGACGTTAGTGTATTTTTTTGGTGTGTGCCACGGAACCAACGAACCAACCAAGAAAGATGACACCTCCCAAAAGACATCCTTCTTCTACCTTTAAAGGAAAGAAAAGGAAAGGACTACCACCTCGTTTAATCAAACATTGGGACATGTTGTCCGTTCTGTCCAAAGCTCCTCCACCCATGCGAAAAAAACTCATTCAAACTGCCTCCAAAGATGTCATCGATACCGTGAGCAAATGTTGTGTGAATGTCTTGAAAGGCACGATACCTTTGACTAAACATCAGAAAAAATGCTTAGCCAAACATCGACACGTTCTTCGCCAAATGGTCCAAAAGAAAATACCCATTAGTCAAAAGACAAAGATGTTGGTACAACGAGAAGGAATTGCCATTTTACCCCTGTTAGGACCCTTGCTGCAAACCGTAGGAGCACATATTCTGAAAGGAGTATTGGGAACAATGTTAAAAATCCTGGGGGGATGAAGATAAAATGTCAAGAAGATAAAAGGGACCTCGGAAATCAAAAGATCTCAGACGTGATCCTTGAAATCCAATGGAAGGACGAAAACTGGTTTTAGTACCTTACAAACGATGGATGGAATACCAGCGTTGGCAAGAACAACGGACACCGCATCTACTTCCCAATCCTCATTTGACCGAGATATCCCAGTTACAACACGAATTGCAATCATTGATGGATCGCAGCGATTTGTCAGAAACGGAAAAATCGCAAAGGTACGGTCAATTATTGCAACGACTGCAACTCTTTTACCAGAAAGCTTTAGACTAAACAGCTCTACCCACTCTGAAAGATTTTAAGGCCCTGATGAAAAGTTCTCCACAACCTCCAACGGTCAAGACAGATGCAGCCCCACGGTTGTCTGAGGAAGAAGAGGCAAGAGAAGTCTTTCAGACACCGTCAGCAGCTCCCATCCCTAGTAAGATTGCAGCGTCCTTGTTGACCTCTTCTCCTACACCGCAACGAGAAGAACTGAAAGTTTGGGTTAAAAAGATGATGTCCACTCCACCTTCGACAGAAGTGAAAAAGAAAGAAGGGAAAGCAGAAGTGAAAAAAGAAAAGAAGACCAAAGCCATTCCATTACCACCACCACCACCGCCACTACCACCAAAACTACCTTCGACTTCTACTCCTGTGGCACATCGGACACGTAAAGCCGTTTCTAAACCACTTCAAAGTACCATCAGCGAAGAGTGGATCACTTATTAAAACAATGGAGAAGGTGTTAGCCAGCATTTACTATAATCCATCCCATCCTGCAGGTTACGGAGGAGTTCAGAAATTGTATCGTGCTGCCAAAACTCAACTGAAAAGTGTTCGTTTACCTCAAGCGCAACGCTGGTTACAAGAACAAGCCACGTACACCTTACACAAGCTCATTCGACGAAAATTTTCCAGAAGTCGCACCCAAGTGGAGGGCATCGATCATCAATGGCAAGCCGATTTACCCGATGTCTCTCATTTGGCTACCTACAATCGTGGTTACAAATATTTGCTTTGTGTCATCGACGTCTTTTCCAAATTTGCTTGGGTCGTACTATTAACTTCCAAATCGAGCAGTGAGTTAGTGCAAGCCCTCAAACTGGTGTTGAAACAAAGCTGTCGTCACCCTCTTCGATGGCAAACCGACAAGGGCACTGAATTTCTGAAACAAGCTTTCCAAAACGAATTGAAGAAACGTGACATTCATTTTTTCACCACCGAGAATCCCGAAACCAAAGCCAGCATCGTGGAACGTTTTCAGCGCACCTTGAAAGAACGCATGTGGAAATATTTCACACATCAACACACTCTCAAGTACATCGACGTGTTGCCACACCTAGTCCAAGCGAAGCATCGTTCGTGCCCCCCAAGAAGTGACTCCTGAGAACGAAGTGACCGTCCTCTAGTGCCTGTTTGGTACGTCCCCAACAGTGACTGTCCCCAAGAAAGGTGGAGTGTTGGTAGCAGGAGATTGGGTGCGCATTGGCAAAACCAAACGCACTTTCGACAAAGGTTACTTACCCAACTGGACCACCGAATTATTTCGTGTCACTGAACGTGTTCGTGGCCGTCATCCTCCCCTTTATAAATTGGAAGACATGAACGGGGAAGTGTTAAAAGGAACGTTTTACTTGCCCGAGTTACAACGTGTGACCATAAAAGAAGACGTGTTCGAGATCGAAAGCATTCTCGATCGAAGAACCCGAAAAGTGGGAAAACGACGTGTCAAAGAAGTCAAAGTACATTGGAAAGGATATCCTCCCAGTTTTGACTCTTGGATCGACGCTTCGCAAATCATCGACTATAAAAAGAAGTGACCATCATGCCCTTCAACACAGCCTCAGCTACTGCAGTGACCACTCCTTCGCCCAGTTCTTCTCTGCAAGATCTACAAAAGCAACCCTTGTGGGTGTGGTGTGGAGAACATGTGCCTAAAACTCAAATCTTCTTTATCTGCCAAATCTTTGTGGTGTATTGTGTCATCGGTGCTGCCATTGCCAATTTGAGTTTGCAACAAGGAGACAAACAACTGTGGACCATTTTACTCGGCAGTTGCATCGGTTACCTTCTTCCCAATCCGTCTCTGAAATATTCCTCTAACGGAAACAACAACAACGGGAGTCTTGCGTCCAACGTCAGTCCCCCTTCCAACAGTCACCCTAACCATCCTCTTTTAGACACTCCTCTGACTTCCAGCGACTCCTCGGACACTAGAACTCTGGAATTATGAACAACCAATTTTACTTAACGTTACCCAGTGACAGTTCCATGGAGGTGTTTCCCAATAATACCTTATGCTGTAACACGGCCAAATTACCTCAGGGCATCCAATTGGATCACGAAGCCCATTGGGAAGTGGCTTTAGTGGAAATGATTTACCCTACACAAATTAAAAACATCGTTGTAAATCAAAACACTTTTACGGTAGAAGTTCATGACGAGCAAGTGCAACAACACTTGGGTGACTCTATGAAATCACAGGACCCCAAAACTAAACGAACCACTTATCGGTTGAAAATTCCTCCAGGCTATAATTTTAGTGGTCAACATTTGGTGAACACCATTGCTGACAGGTTCAATGCCATGTTTGATAAAGTCTTGGAGAAAACCAGAAAAAGTGTCACGATCGAATAACACAAAATAACTCTTCGCCTACTAATCAAAGTTTCCGAGGACAAAGTATTGGCCATTACATTTTGTCCTGAATTGTATGACATTTTGGATGGAGACCCCAAGTTGATCAAAATTACAAACGAAATTCCAGCCGTGCCCGGTAACTCGGATTTTGCGAAATATTTTAGATTCCCTGTAGAAATGAACCAAAGAGTGAATTTGATCTTTGTGTACTCCGATGTGGCGGAGTACAATGTGGTGGGACACACCTCCGTACCGTTACTGCGTGTCATTCCTTTCAAAGTGGATTCTGCCACGAGGGCTGACGAGGAAGGTGGAAACACCTATCACGTTCACCGCGAATTTGTAAATCCTCACTATTTGCACGTCAGTAGGTCGTATTTCGAGACTGTCAACATTACTATAAAAGGAGATCTGGGACAAAATATTTCATTCACCAAAGGGAAAGTCATAGTGAAACTCCATTTTCAAAAACGATTACTCTAACTTTTTGTCAGTCATGTATCCTGTGTACCAAGGAGTCGCTCGACAGCGAAGACATGGTTTAGGAGATATGCTAAAATCAGCCTTTCGTTCGGTGGCTCCAGTTTTGAAACCGATGGTGACACGGGGGTTGCACGCCTTGAAAGATGCCGCGTTGACGCAAGGTAAAGAATTTCTCCAAAATGTCATCATTGACAAACAAAATCCTAAAGAAGCTTTCTTGAGAGCAGGCACAAATGTCTTGCTTCAAACGGGCAACGACATGTTGGGCCGACGAGAAACTCCTATAAATGTCCTAGGCGCTGCCGAGTCAGGCTTTCCTGCTTCTCTGACGCCACAGCAAGGACAAGATAGAAAAAGACGACGAAAACACACCTTCAGAGGACATCATACCCTTAGAGCTAGAATGAATAAGAAAAGAAAAACCGTCCAAGAGTTAGACGTTTATGATTATTAAATCAGAGAAAATGATGCACCGAGAGTCTTGCGCCAGTCCTAAGTCGGAACTGGATCTGTTTGCCATGCCACCCACCATGATGACAATGCAAGAATCCCAATGGGTCGAATTTCATTCCGTCTACTCTTTGACGGATTCACCTCCCATCGAATTTGAAATCAAACGACAACCCGAAGATTACATCGATCTGAATAGCAGTTACTTGTATCTGAAACTGAAAGTGATCAAAACGGAGAACACCAATCCGGGAGCCGATGCCATAGTAGCTCCCTTCAACATTTTCATGCATTCCTTGTCCAGAGAAGTGGATTTGTACTTGAATAACAAACAGGTCATCAGTAGCATGGATACTTACCCTTACCGAGCGTACCTAGAAAATTTCTTGACGTACGGAAAAGAGGCCAAGAACACTCATCTGGATGCTTGCGTGGTATGGAAACCTGACACCGCAGGTGAGGACACGTTTAACGACACAGCCCTGACAGCCGATGACAATCCTCACAATGTGGGTTTTAACGACCGTCGAAAGAAAATCCTGCAAACTCGTAGTTTAGAACTGATGGATCGCTTGCATTTGGACATGTGGTTGCAAGACAAGTATTTGCTCAACGGAGTGGATATTCGCCTGAAATTAGATCACAGCAGTGTCGCTTTCCATTTGATGGCTCATGCCAGCGAGTACAAAACCATCATCCAAGAAGCCAGACTTTACATGCGTCCAGTAGAAGTGTTACCTAAAGCGGGAACGACATCAGTCACACATTGAGCAGAACGACCGCCAAGTATCCGATACGACGTGTAGAAGTGAAAACGGTCACCATTGCTGCTGGACTCCGATCCAAGATCGAAGATCATCTGTTCCAAGGACAGTTACCCAAACGTTTAATCGTTGGCATCGTCAGTATTGCAGCCCTCAACGGAGCCCACGATCAAATTCCTTTCCAGTTTAAGCATTACAGAGTGTCCAAGATCGAAGTCAGTCGCGATGGCAAGACCTTGTGTACCAGACCCTTCGAACCTAACTTTGCCCAAGAGATTTACTTGAGATCGTACTTGTCCCTGTACGAAGCTACCGGACAACTAGGAACCAACACCAGTCACGGTATATCGTACGAAGATTATGTAGGAGGTTACAATTTGTGGGCCTTTGATTTCACTCCAGACCAAGGCAGCGACGAGGGACATTTCCACCCTATAAAATCTGGTCAACTACGTGTGGAACTTCAGTTTGCAGAAGCTCTCACCGAGACGGTTAACATCATCTTGTATGTCGAATTCGATAATATCATCGAAATCAACAGTTTGAGAGAAGTCATTCTAGACTATTAGAAACTATGGAAGACTCTTATCCCTCATCGAACGGTAGAGAATCTTTGGAAATGAAATGGGAGGATAACGTGAAAACAGAACCCCAAGACCAAGACAAAGAGGACGTAGTGTTCACGTCCAGATGGTCAGAACAAGAACAACATTTAGTGTCGTGTTTTGCTAAACACCTGGCGGATAAAATTGCAGAATTGGGTAAGAAAGATTGTTATGGATGTCAAAACGATCATCACAGTCAAATTCAACACGATAAATGTTTGATGATGAGTCAAGAAGAACAATTGGACGAGTATCTGGATTCTCATCTCGGAAGAAGCAGTGTTGCATGAGTGGTATAAAGGCTTGCGTGATCATTCCTGCCCTCCGCTGACTACTCTGGAAATCTATCGTATCGAAGCTCTCTTAGCCCAGAGTTGGGAGACAAGGCGATGAAACGGTTACTTGTCAGAGATTTTCAAACAAAAAGTCAGAATTGAACTGATGACTTATCATTACCTGTGAAAAACACAACAAAACAAAAAATGGATACCTGGGAATATTTTACTACCTTTTGAACAACAGTTCGTACACTGCTTCTTGGAATCCTGTCGTGTGGACTAAAGATGAACTACCTCATCGCAAACCTCAAGACCATCAAGCTTATGTGATCAACACGGACGACAGTCATCTCCCAGGAACACACTGGGTCGCCGTCTACTTCCCTGAAGAGGATTGTGTGGAGTATTTTGATTCGCATGGATTACCCCCGTTGGTAGTCGATTTCATTGACTTTATGCTAAGAAATTCCCAGACGACACGATTCAATAATGTGAAATTACAAGGCACAGATTCCATGGTGTGTGGACAATATTGTGTGTATTTTCTTCATCATCGCAGTCTTGGATATCCTTTAGAACATTTAGTGACTTATTTTGATCGTAACTCTTCTAGAAACGATGAGAAAGTAGATCGATGGTTTTGTGACCGTTATGGTTATGTTTTGTCTTTAGCTAGGAAACGTAGAGCACATCAATGGCCTCATGACTTCCATCAGTGGAAATCTAACTTAACTTCACAACGTTGTCAACCTTGTCAAAAATAGTTTGTTTGATATTATTGTTACTTGTTAGTTGTTAGTTGTTTGTTGAATAAAAAATGTTGTGTTTTGAAAAAATGTGTCTGTCGTTTGTTTTCCAAAAAACACGGTGAATATATGCTCTTGGACTTCTCTCTATCCCTCACCATAACATGAGCAATATAGCGTTCCGACTCAACAAAAATCCAGTGGGTATGCTTTGTATCGCGTCCGCGTTTGAACCATATAAAGCAAGGCAGTCTCCAGTCTGGCCATCCATAGTTGACTCGTCTACCTATGAACATGCCTTCCAGACTAGCCAAGCTGAACGAAGCTTACGTCACTTTACATCGTGTCAGGGTAAACATGATACTGAAGCCTGAAGAGATAGAGAATGACAGGATGTTAGCAATAGCCCAAGACCTGTTAGAAGAGATCTTCAGAGAAGAAATCAAGAAAGAACTAGAAGAATGGACAGAGAAGTACAGACTTCAGAAGCAGAGAGAACAGCAATAAGAGCAGCAGCAGCAAAAGCAGCATCAGCAAGAACCAGACAGAGGTTTTGTTGACTGTCGTGTGGACACCAAAGAGTTCTCCTTCTCTTTCCGCAGAAGCAGACCTTATCCTGTAGGAAAGCCTGCCGCTAGACGAGGACGCAATCTTAGACAGCAAAAAAGATTGCCATCACTCCCCGTGAACAAAAACAGCCCTTCTCAGGGCTAACCAGATCTCTAGAAAAGAAACACTATTCAAGTTGCCAATTCGTGTGAGTGTAGAGTAGTGTGATTATAAACACTCACTCCTTTACTTTTGTGTGTGTGTGTGTGTGTGTGTGTGTGTGTGTGTGTGTGTGTGTGTGTGTGTGTGTGTGTGTGTGTGTGTGTGTGTATGTGTGTTTGCATTCGCGTCCGTTTGTGTGGATAGTATATATGGGTGTGTTTTTCTTCTCTTCCTTCGTTTGTGTGGATAGTAGAATGTGTGTTATATGCGTTCGCGTTTGTTTGTGTGGATAGTATGTATGGTGTGTTTTATGCGTTCGCGTTCGTTTGTGTAGATAGTATATGTGGTGTATTTTTTTAATTCTCTTCCCGTTTGTGTGGATAGTATAGTGTGTGTTATATGCGTTCTCGTCCGTTTGTGTGGATAGTATGTATGGTGTGTTTTATGAGTTCCCGTACTTTTGTGTGGATCGTAAGTATGATGTGTTTTATGCGTTCACGTCCGTTTGTGTAGATAGTATATGTGGTGTGTTTTATGCGTTCACGTACGTTTGTGTGGATAGTAAGTATGGTGTGTTTTTATGCGTTCCCGTACGTTTGTGTGGATAGTAGGTATGGTGTGTTTTATGCATTCGCGTTAGTCTGTGTGGATAGTATAAGTGGCGTGTTTTATGCATTCTCATTCATTTGTGTGGATGGAATATATGTGTGTGTTGTATGCGTTCTCATTCGTTTGTGTGGATAGTATATAATGTGGTGTTTTATGCGTTCTCATTCGTTTGTGTGGATAGTATAAGTGGTGTGTTTTATGCATTCGCGTCCGTTTGTGTGGATAGTAGGTATGGTGTGTTTTATGCATTATCATTCGTTTGTGTGGATAGTATAAGTGGTGTGTTTTATGCATTCTCATACGTTTGTGTGGATAGTATGCATGTGTGTGTTTTATGTGTTCTCGGTCGTTTGTGTGGATAGTATACAATGTGGTGTTTAATGCGTTCTCGCCCGTTTGTGTGGATAGTATATGGTGTGTTTGTATGCTTTCGCGTAGCGTTTATGTGGATAGTATATGTGGTGTTTTATGCGTTCGCCTAGCGTTTGTGTGGATAGTAGATAATGTGGTGTTTTATGCGTTCGCGTAGCGTTTGTGTTGATATTATAGTGTGTGAGTGTGTTTTATGGATTCGTGTATGTTTGTGTGGATAGTAGGTATGGTGTGTTTTTTCTTCTCTTCCCGTTTGTGTGGATAGTAGAGTGTGTGTGTGTTTTATGCGTTCTCGTTCGCTTGTGTGGATAGTAGATAATGTGGTGTTTTATGCGTTCTCGTCCGTTTGTGTGGATAGTATATGGTGTGTTTGTGTGTGTTCGCGTAGCGTTTATGTGGATAGTATATGTGGTGTTTTATGCGTTCGCCTAGCGTTTGTGTGGATAGTAGATAATGTGGTGTTTTATGCGTTCGCGTAACGTTTGTTTGGATAGTATAAGTGGTGTGTTTTATGCGTTCGCGCAGCGTTTGTGTGGATAGTAAATATGGTGTGTTTTTCTTCTCGTCCCTTCTGTGTGGATAGTAGATATTGATTTTTTCTTTCTCCCTTTCTTTTGTGTTTGTGTGTGTGTGTGTGTGTGTGTGTGTGTGTGTGTGTGTGTGTGTGTGTGTGTGTGTGTGTGTGTGTGTGTGTGTGTGTGTGTGTGTGTGTGTGTGTGTCTGTGTGTGTGTGTGTGTGTGTGTGTGTATTGGTCTTTGTCCCTATAAATCTCCCTTTATCCCTATCAAATTCATTTCACCTAACTACCTACAGTATCGCGTATTCAGGTCAGCCAGTTCAGTGACGTCACTGAAGCTAGAAACTTTGAGGCTATAAATATAGACCTGGGTTGTTCCACAGGTTTTAGCTATAAATAGATACTAGGGTTTTTAAACAGGAACGTCACACAAGTTGATGCTGTAAATAGATAGTGGGCTTTTCCAAAGGAATTTCCACAAGTTGTAGCTAAAAATAGATGGAAAGATGAGATAAAAATGCTCTTTGCAAGACATAGTCAATTTCACCGAGTGGTCCTTTGTCCAGCTGGAGTTAGACCAGCTAAAAAAAAAGCCAAAGATATGATGAGAAAGGTATTGGAAGAAGTGAAGAAGATTAAAGAGACCTGGACAAAAGAAAGAAAGGACAAAGAAAATATAAAGAGAAAAGAAGAGTTGAGAGACTGAACAATAACTGGATAAAGGTACAGGAAAAGTTTAGAGCTATGGGACATCCTGACTGGATGACAGAAAAGGAAAAGAAGAAGAGGAAAGGAATTATAGATAAGTGAGAACGTGGTGGAAGAAGTGGAGACAATAGAAGAACCCAAAGGCCCTTTTCAGGGCCACTTCATATACCTCGAAAAGATTTATTCTTTCTTGTATAAAAAAATTTTAGTTGTTGTATAATTTATGTTTAACTCCCAAAAACATTATTCTCTTGCCTAAAATTTTGTTAGTCGGTTGTATAATGTGGGTAGGATAGATTGATGTTCATCAATCTATGGAAATGAACGCGAATGCATAAAACATACTATACTATCCACAGACACGAACGCGAATTCATAATACTTTGTATAGAAATGAAACAGGTGACACAAACGCGAATGCATAAAACATACTATACTATCCACTGACACGAACGCGAATGCATAAAACTTTGTATAGAAATGAAACAGGTGGCATGACGTCACTGTACTTGCTACATTGTTGCAAGTGTCCAGTACCGTGACGTCATCCTACCTGTTCAAATTCCCATTGTCCGTATATCGTCCCAGGGTGATATTTTGTCCGTATAAATCGTGTCCGTATATCGTTCCAGGGGGTGTCTGTAATGTTAATTCCCATTGTCCGTATATCGGTCCCATTAATTACTTATTTATCCGATTGTTGCATCGCAAATGGACAAATCCGACGGCCGTCTAACACTTAGTCTGACGGAACAAATTGTTTTGTTTTATTGATGTGATCTAAACCGTAGGCTTATTTAATCACCGCCGTGTAAATTTTTCTTTAGTGAAGTACTCAATATCGTTGTCTAGATTGTAACATATTATTCACCAACTTGTCTAAATGATAAATTCAGATGGGAACCAGAAGCATTCATTGTAAAGTAATTCCTGTGTCTTTTAGGGACCATCGAATAACGCTGAGCACTTCACCTACGTTTCAAATCCAGCTACCGAAAAAGAAAGATATGTACAATTATTTTCTATTTCCTTTGACTTTTTCAAAAAACGTTTAATTTTTTATGGTCATTCGGTGTTTCTTCGCTTATATTAAAGTCAGTATAATAATTTATTGGCGTCAGATAAACAGAAATTATTGTCATATTGTATCATCAACTTATCCTCACTACTTGTAATATATATATATATATATATATATATATATATATATATATATATATATATATATATATATATATATATATATATATATATATATATATATATATATATATACATATACATATATACATATACAGGGAAGTAGGCAGCTTTTACTGGGTCATCTTTGTCTATCTTTGTCTATATATATAGTGATTGCTACATAAATGCTGCACGAATCTAATGTTGACAATCATTTCTTTTTAAACTGGACCGCTGCTTAAGATAGTAAAACGATGTTTCAATAACTATATCATCATCATCGTCATCATCATCATCATCAGTAGTAGTAGTAGTTGTTGTAATTTATGTATCGTATTCAAACTGTTCAACACGTATTAAGTTAAAACTAAAATGAGGTACTGAATTCTCCAAGCTGAAAGTGTGGCAAGGCAGTTTTGCTTTCTACTTGATTCAGTTTCACCTATTGTTACAAAGTCTATGGTCTTAAACCAAGTGACAGAAAACAGCAAAAACCAACAAGTTTAGTAAAATTCCACAAATAACGTATTTCCCTAGAATTCAAAGTGAAAATTTGTAAAGAACTTACCGTATTGTGGATTAAATCTGAAATAGTCTGAAATGTTCTTTCACAAGTCCAAATGTATGAAGTTCCAAATGAATTCCAGTGGTATTCTAAATAAATTCCGGTATTGAATGAGCTGATGTGCCTGAATTCACTAATATTCCAAATTAATGTTTTTTGTCCAAGAATATTATTGAGCACTTTATAATTTCAGCGAATAATACTCTGAATAAATAAAGCCACCCAATGGAAAACTGAATTCAACAATAAGACTGATTCTGCTTTGGATGTTAAGGAAAGAATGAAGTAATGTTTCAAGTAAATAAGATTATATAGAAAGCTAGCACAATGATGGAGCCATTATGTCGACCAGCCTACTCTATAAAACATTCAAAGTTGTCAACAAGTATAGAAATTTCCAAATTAAAAACTAAATGTCCAAGACTCAGATTCAAATAAACATACTGCCTCCATTGATAATGATCTCAATATTTAATCCACATTTAGGGAAATATTAACAGTGTAGTATGTTGATTACAAAATAAATGTTACTGCTCAGGTACAACATAAACTTGATTTTGGACAATTTTAAGAACAAAATACGGCTATACATAACATATAGTCATTAAGAAAAGTCAACAAATAATACAAATTAAACAAACATAACTGTCGTCAGTGGACACATCACTTACTCGATGAATACCTTTGTAATCTGAGCATGATTACAGTTCCTAAGACATGCTGGAATTTCATTTAAATATAAACCATCTGTACGTCAAACGGTAAAATAAAACCGCTGGATTTAAGAGAATGCATTATCTTTATTTAAGTAATATATCTGATTGACCCAAACATATAGAAAAGATCTCAAAAAGGAAAACAAACTCTGAGAATTCTGGTAACAATTTTGTACTAAAACGCCACCCTCGAACGAGGCTGAACTAGATCAATTCGTGATTTTTTTGTCAGAGATTTACAGAGTGATCATTCTGAAATTAAAAATGAAATTGCTGAATATTTTGTGTTTGATACTGGGAGTGAAATCCTACCTTTTCTGAACTAAACACATCTATCATAGTGGATCAATTGATTAAAGTTATAAATCTCCATAGACGATGAAGGACCGAGGAACGACACATTCCGCAATACTTGTTACATACTGTTTAAATTTATAAAACAGTTGCAGAAATCTTACGGAAATTGAGAAGCATGCATTATAATGTAAAATCAGCTGTTTTCGTGTCAAATCATCATCTTTCCATTGTATAGTAAGATTACTGCAGGAAGAGTTGTTGTTACCTGTCTGTTTTTCATTAATAATCGAAGACCTAAATTTGAATTGCATTCTATTAATTATAGTGGTATTTATAATTATCAGCACGGTTTGTTTTTAAATGTTATTTGACGATGATTTAGTTCCGTGACGACGCAAATTCGGACGTTACAAATTAGTCAAATTATCTTTGTTTTTCATTATACCTGAATGTACAGCAACACTTTTTGAAAAGGCGATGATAGCACTAAGATTAGTGATGTAAACAGACTTCATTTGATCCATTTGTAACTTTGTGAAAATTTATATTAAAACCTACTTTTTGGCGTAGATCGGATATGTATTAATGTACTAAATCTATTAATGACACTAAGAGAAAAAAAAAATGGTTACGAAAATATATATATATATATATATATATATATATATATATATATATATATATATATATATATATATATATGTGTGTGTGTGTGTGTGTGTGTGTGTGTGTGTGTGTGTGTGTGAAGCAGTTAAAATCACACAAAAACATTCTACGCAAGGTCCATCTCTGACAAAGTAATTCTACAAAATTGTTGTAACAGTATTTTACACAATACACAAAAAGAATAGAAATGGTAGCTGAAATATTTATTTTCAACTATATAATTGATATATCCATCTATTTACAACTTTGGCATATACTGGGAGCAACTCTGTGGCATACAATCAGCAAGTTAGAAGCATCTAACTTATAAGCATACAACAATATACATATGCATATAGACTAAGAATAATATAGTAGAGTATGGTGCAACTGGCTAAGAAGCTGGACCTGTGCAACTAGCTATGGAGCTGCATATACCAATCAAGGCCCAACTATGGTGTTGCAACAGGGTCTGCAACTAGCTATGGAGCTGCATATACCAATCAAGACACAACTATGGTGTTGCAACAGGGACTGCAACTAGCTATGGAGCTGCATATACCAATCAAGGCACAACTATGGTGTTGCAACAGGGACTGCAACTAGCTATGGAGTTGCATATACCAATCAAGGCACAACTATGGTGTTGCAACAGGGACTGCAACTAGCTATGGAGCTGCATATACCAATCAAGGCACAACTATGGTGTTGCAACAGGGACTGCAACTAGCTATGGAGTTGCATATACCAATCAAGGCACAACTATGGTGTTGCAACAGGGTCTGCAACTAGCTATGGAGCTGCATATACCAATCAAGGCACAACTATGGTGTTGCAACAGGGACTGCAACTAGCTATGGAACTGCATATACCAATCAAGGCACAACTATGGTGTTGCAACAGGGACTGCAACTAGCTATGGAGCTGCATAGACCAATGACAGTGCAACTAACTATGGAGTTGCAACAGAGACTGCAACTAGCTATGGAGCTGCATATACTAATCAAGGTGCAACTATGGTGTTGCAACAGGTACTGCAACTAGCAATGGAACTGCATATACCAATCAAGGCACAACTATGGTGTTGCAACAGGGACTGCAACTAGCTATGGAGCTGCATAGACCTATGACAGTGCAACTAACTATGGAGTTGCAACAGAGACTGCAACTAGCTATGGAGCTGCATATACTAATCAAGGTGCAACTATGGTGTTGCAACAGGGACTGCAACTAGCTATGGAGCTGCATAGACCTATTACGGTGCAGCTATCTATGGAGTTGCAACAGGGACTGCAACTAACTATGGAGTTGCAACAGGGACTGCAACTAGCTATGGAGCTGCATATACCAATCAAGGCACAACTATGGTGTTGCAACAGGGACTGCAACTAGCTATGGAACTGCATATACCAATCAAGGCACAACTATGGTGTTGCAACAGGGACTGCAACTAGCTATGGAGCTGCATAGACCTATGACAGTGCAACTAACTATGGAGTTGCAACAGAGACTGCAACTAGCTATGGAGCTGCATATACTAATCAAGGTGCAACTATGGTGTTGCAACAGGGACTGCAACTAGCTATGGAGCTGCATAGACCTATTACGGTGCAGCTATCTATGGAGTTGCAACAGGGACTGCAACTAACTATGGAGTTGCAACAGGGACTGCAACTAGCTATGGAGCTACATATACCAATCAAGGCACAACTATGGTGTTGCAACAGGGACTGCAACTAGCTATGGAGCTGCATACACTAATCAAGGTGCAACTAACTATGGAGTTGCAACAGGGACTGCAACTAGCTATAGAGCTGCATATACTAATCAAGGTGCAACTAACTATGGAGCTGCAACAAGGAAATTAACTCTGACCATGCAACTGGCTAAGGAGCTGCACTCAGAAATTGAACTACTACAAGTAACTAAGGATCTGATAGAGATACAGGTAGTAATGGGAGCAAGAGAATTAAGTATCACTACATGAATCCCCAAACGAAGTGCAATTGAAGTTGTCTCATGAAATTGCACAGAGTGCCCCTAATATATAATATATATATATATATATTATTATTATTATTATTATTATTATTCCATTACCAGTGTCTTCTTTAAGTTATTATTAACTCTTTGCGATGTTATTCACATTCTTTTTGGTTCGTATATGCATAGATATGACCTTATACAGCATGTTGTGTTGAATTATGCACTGGATCTATTTCTTTTAGTCACCTGTTTGCTAAGTGCTTAATATTTTTGTAATAATAAGAAGCACAGATATGCTAGCCTCAATAAAAAATTTGAACTCTGATAGTTGTTGATTATCATTCTCCATTATAAAAGCGAATTGTAACAAAAAGGATATAACATATTTTAGTTTCATTCAAAACATGATTCTATCTACGCCAAATCTTACTTCATTTATGCTATTAAGGGATATTAAACTAAAATTAGAGGCCAACTCTGACAGCACTATTTATGTTTGAAGTGATAGTGGTTTGCAATTGATTAGGTCAACAACACTTTCTTCATTATAAAAGCGAATTGTAACAAAAAGGAAATAACATATTTTAGTTTCATTCAAAACATGATTCTATCTACGCCAAATCTTACTTCATTTATGCTATTAAGGGATATTAAACTAAAATTAGAGGCCAACTCTGACCGCACTATTTATGTTTGAAGTGATAATGGTTTGCAATTGATTAGGTCAACAACACTTTCTTTACAACATTTCTGCCTATATCCTAGTGCTTAATTTTAAATTTGCTTAGATATTCATAACATTCAGAAAGCTTTATAAAATGATAGTCCTGGGTCTTATTCAAAATTGTTTCTTCTCTTGGCATGACATTTATTTTCTGACTCAATACAATTATCTAACATGCTAATTGTAAAATATTTCGATAGTTTTAAATATAACAACAGTTTAAAATACTGGACGCAACTAGACCTTAATCAGTGATCTACCAAGCCGGAAGCTTCCAATCCCACCTGCTTTGTTAGTCTTAGGGAATGTTAACGCGAACTTTCGCGAGTTCAATGATAATAGTTGAACGTCATTGAGTCACCTCGGATTCAAGTCCAGTATCGCATTGCAGAATGTCGGGGGAACGGGATAGCATACGTGTAAGCTTAAAAGCAATAATGAATGTTCTAGTTCAACAGTTTGTCATCGAGTTCAATCGAGCGAATACAATGATACTTTAAGTGATATACGCAATCATCCACATCCTATGAATGTGTATATTGGTTTGGCATACTTGACCATATTCATTTCCATTCTTCACTGTAAGTCTGGCAGAAAATATTTCTAGATCTAATTTCTTGTCTCCGCCATTTCTATCCGCATCTTTCACTGCCTCTGTGCTTTATGTACTCCTGCAACAATGAACGGGACACGTTTTAGAACGGATATTGTCTTTGTACATCTTTTCTCAGTTCTTCTTCTTCTTGGCCTGTTTTATGTCAGGCGTGTAATGTTGATACAACTTTTGCAGTTTTACCATGTTCCAGTAAATCTGTCACATATTGTTCCTACTGATGTATAGCAAGTGAAGATTGTGTTGCAGTTATGTCCTATTCCTTTTATACCACTTATCATTGCGTTAGAGATAGCAACACATCCTGCAATTCCATTTTTATACCACTTGGCAATGGATTATCTGTAGAGATAGTAACACATCCTGCAATTCCATTTTCATACCACTTGGCAGTGGGTTATCTGTAGAGATAGTAACACATCCTGCAATTCCATTTTTATACCACTTGGCAGTGGGTTATCTGTAGAGATAGTAACACATCCTGCAATTCCATTTTCATACCACTTGGCAGTGGGTTATCTGTAGAGACAGCAACACAAAATTCCATTTTGGTATCGTTTAGCATTGTATTCTATCAGGAGACAGCAACACACCATGAGTAGCGTTTAATTAGCACTTACATTATAATTTTCATATTTCATTCCGAATATTGCCCGATTGGTTTGTAGCTGAGGGGAGGCTCTAATTAAGTCTGCGAAATGTGGAGAATAGGTTTTTTGTTAGGCTTGAATGAGAATCCAGCAGAGACTACGGTTTATGTTAGGCTTGAATGATATTCCAGCAGGGACTACGGTTTCTGTTAATCTTGACTGAGATTCGAACGGAAAGTACAATTTTTGTAAAGCTTGAATGACATTCCAACAGAGAATACGGTTTTTGTTTGGCTTGAATGGGATTCTAGACGGGACTACGGTTTTTCTCAGGTTTGAATGAGATTCCAGCGGACACAACGGTTTTGTTAGGCTTGAATGAGATCCCAGCAGGGATTATGGTTCTTGTTAGGCATAGATGAGATTTTAGGTCTCACTGGATAGTTTCGTATTTTGACACCTCCCTAATTTTTAAGGTAGAAGGCATGAACCTAAATATCATAAGCCTAGCATTTATAAATTCACACAGAAGCTAAATCTGTAATGTGGTTTAGATTTACTTTGAGTTAAGCTTGAAAATGGGTTGGTTTGTTTGGTGACTGCCTGTCACAGTTAGACTAGCACTGGAGATCAAATGCGTTAACTTGGGCTGCAAATGAACAGCCGACTTGGCTTAGGTATTTATGTATGTCTGCTACAGAGGTAAATGTCTAAAAATCGAGATGGTTGAGGGGTGATGAATAGTATGCTAATTTGTTATAATTCTAGTGAACTTTATTCATGCATAAGGCACATACTGATTCTTTTAGCCGCCTTGTCACAGGAAAATAGTCAAAATAGCTCTTTGCTGTCAAAAATGAATGTAAAAAAGAGGGGTTGGAGGCAGTGTTGGTTCAGTATAAAAGCCACCAGTTGAGTAAGAAATTAACCTGATTGCCGCAGTCAAAATCTCACATGCAACTTTCTACAAAAATCATTAGTTTGTTTTTATTTGTATCATCAGTGTAAAATTATTCTAATTTTTCTGCAATAGGTCATTGTCGGATGAAAATTCACCAGATAAACTGTCCAGTGAGACCTTAGCAGGGACTGCGGCTGTTGCTAACCTTGAGTCAGATTCTAGCAGGGCTAAAGATTTTGTCATACTTGAATGAGATTCCAGACTAACAATTAGAGTTTTTGACAATCACTGCCATTTCACTGGATTCATTAGACAAGAAAACGTTTACGATTATAACCAGAAAGCTATAATGAGAAAATAATCATTCCATTTCAAGGAAGCAGTGGTTTAAATAATGGTGAACTTATCACTTATTGGGTTAATTCTCTTCAGAATGATGCCAGCAGTGACCTAATTATGATCCGACTGGCATTGATCATGTACGTAGTGCCGTCTTAAATAGATGTATGCGATTTCACTTCTAAACCACAACGTTTGTCGATTTATTAAATTATGATGGAATATAATATTTTTTCCATAAGCCATATGATTCATATAAACTTAACATAGATATAATATACACGATGCTACTTGTTGTAAAACATAGATATAATATACACGAGGCTACTTGTTGTAAAACATATATATATATATATATATATATATATATATATATATATATATATATATATATATATATAATATACACGAGGCTACTTGTAAAACAGATATAATATACGCCAGGCTACTTGTTGTAAAACATAGATATAATATACACGAGACTACTTGTTGTAAAACAGATATAATATACACGAGGCTACTTGTTGTAAAACATAGATATAATATACACGAGGCAACTTGTAAAACAGATATAATATACACGAGGCTACTTGTTGTAAAACATACACGAGGCTACTTGTTGTGAAACATAGATATACACGAGGCTACTTGTTGTAAAACATATATAAATACACGAGGCTACTTGTTGTAAAACATGAATATGATATACACTAGGCAACTTGTTGTAAAACATGGATATGATATACACGAGGCTACTTGTTGTAAAACATAGATATAATATACACGAGACTACTTGTTGTAAAACAGATATAATATACACGAGGCTACTTGTTGTAAAACATAGATATAATATACACGAGGCAACTTGTAAAACAGATATAATATACACGAGGCTACTTGTTGTAAAACATACACGAGGCTACTTGTTGTGAAACATAGATATACACGAGGCTACTTGTTGTAAAACATGAATATGATATACACTAGGCAACTTGTTGTAATACATGGATATGATATACACGAGGCTACTTGTTGTAAAACATAGATATGATATACACGAGGCTACTTGTTGTAGAACATTGATATTGTAGCGGAACACTCCCTCGGCTACACTGCCCCGAGTCTTGCTATCTCGGGTTCTTTAGGATAGGTCTTATAGTTGGAGTGATACCCCGCTGAATATGTCTAAGGACTGGCACTCCAGAGTGTGACAGATTTCTACCTCAGTGGGATACCGTCTTATTCCTGGCTTCTTGTGTGTCACCGACTTGGTCTCAATCGCCGACTAGGTCGCAGACTTGTCGCAGGGTCGCAGGGTCGCCGACTGGTCGCAGTCGCCGACTGGTCGCAGTCACTGACTTGTCGCAGGGTCGCAGATTGGGCACAGACTTGGTCGCACTCGCCGACTGGTCGCAGACTTGTCGCAGTCTCGGTCGCAGGGTCGCCGACTGGTCGCAGACTTGTCGCCGACTGGGTCTTCTTCTGGTCGCCGACTGGGTTGCAGACTTGTCACAGGGTCGCCGACAGGTCGCCGACTTGTCGCAGTCTCGGTCGCAGACGTGGTCGCAGTCGTTATGCGATCGTGATCGACAGAGAGACGACAGTGCGAAATGAAGAGAGAAGAATTATCCTCATTAAAAATCTGTATTACCGCAAGACCTCTGCATTGCTTGGACGAGCCTTGTAGCGCCCGGCTGTTGGTCGAAGAAAGACCTTGTCCCTAATCTTTTCTGATTCCCTGGCCCGGCTCTCTCCTGTCCACCGTAATACGACCAAGTGTGCTTGCTCTGGCGGGGTGGTTATACTGCTTCTCTACAGGGGACGTCTTCACACTATACCGCTTCCTAACACACCACCATAGCAGCCACAGTTGGCCCGTGTATATACCCAGGCGGAATCACGTGACCCAAAACTAAGACGATAGATGGCACTACAAAGCCCGCCGAGCATTTAAAATCACAATACAAACTTTAACGAAACGAAATAGTAAATAATGAAACGAAAATTTGAAGTCCATGGGGTTTCCTGGTTACAATATAATATACACGAGGCTACTTGTTGTAAAAGATATAATATACACTAGGGTACTTGTTGTAAAACATAGATATAATATACACGAGGCTACGTGTTGTAAAACATGGATATAATATACACGAGGCTACTTGTTGTAAAACATAGATATAATATACACGAGGATACTTGTTGTAAAACATAGATATAATATACACGAGGCTACATGTTGTAAAAAATAGATATAATACACACAAGGCTACTTGTTGTAAAACATAGATATACAGGAGGCTACTTGTTGTAAAACATAGATATAATATACTCGAGGCTACTTGTTGTAAAACATAGATATAATATACACGAGGCTGCTTGTTGTAAAACAGATATACACGAGGCTACTTGTTGTAAAACATAGATATAATAGACACGAGGCTACTTGTTGTAAAACATGGATATAATATACACGAGGCTACTTGTTGTAAAACATAGATATACACGAGGCTACTTGTAAAACATAGATATAATATACACGAGGCTACTTGTTGTAGAACATTGATATAATATACACGTGGATACTTGTTGTAGAACATAGATATGATATACACGAGGCTACTTGTTGTAAAACATAGATATAATATACACGAGGATACTTGTTGTAAAACATAGATATAATATACACGAGGCTACTTGTTGTAAAACATAGATATAATATACACGAGGCTACTTGTTGTTAAACATAGATATAATATACACGAGGCTACTTGTTGTAAAACATAGATATAATATACACGTGGATACTTGTTGTAGAACATAGATATGATATACACGAGGCTACTTGTTGTAAAACATAGATATAGTATACACGAGGCTACTTGTTGTACAACAAACTGGTTCACAATAAGAAATTGATAAATAAATATGTGGAGAGTTTTAAAAAATGCCTTTTTAAGATATGAACTCTATCTGCATTTTGTCGATTGTCCATCAGCACGTATATACATATACATTTCAATTTGCTATAAGAATTGATGGTGGCACGTTTATTGCGTACAGGAAAACAAATATAACTTATGTGCACAAGCATGCAATAAATACTGAAGATTTATACTTACGTATACATGCAAACATTCTCATGCTCACTTGTATACACACACACACACACACACACACACACACACACACATATACATGTACACAATATATATATATATATATATATATATATATATATATATATATATATATATATATATATATATATATTATGTCCATACACATGTGTACACAAACAAACATATGCATGCATTGCACACACACACACACACACACACACGCGCGTCGATATATTTTTGATTTGCCAATGGATTATTTTCTATTTACTTCCCCGCTGATAATCCATCGAAAACAATATCATTAATTAATGACATCACATAGAGAAGTAAGACAATTGCCCGGACTCGACCCCAGCTTAAGAAGACAGATACAGTGTTACCAATATTTACAAATATTCCAAATGATTTTCTCAGTAGTATCATGAAAACATTCAACATGATATATGAGAGTTAGTAATGCATGTAGTAAACAATGAAATGGGGATGAGATGAAAATAACAATAAACTTGATAATTGCTACTACTTTTGCTACTACTACTACTATTATTACTACTACTACTACTACTACTACTACTACTACTACTACTACTAATATTTATAAACGAATTATTTAAATCAAGTACTTTTAATTTCCCAGATTTATAAATTCGGTCGGTTTCATGGAATTAATTAATTTAATCATTTTTTAACACACTGGGGCCTTTCCAAAAATAGTAGTTTATATACTTCTTTCTTTGGGGAAAAAAACATTGGCAGTCTCCCAGCCCGTTGCAAACAATACAAACTATTTGATCCACAAGGGGGGTGGGGTGGGTGGACTCTCCCATCTCCCTGATTCAATATATAAGGCAGACACCATTATTACTGAAAGGGCTTTTCTAAATACTGTCACTGTTACTATATCCAGTCCTCCTTGTAGTCAACATGTCAATACAAATTTCTGTATAATAAAGCTCCTGAAGATTCTCTGATTCTTGAATGCCAATTTTGGTTAAACTGGTCAGAGACCTTTATGTTCCCAAGAGCTTGAATTTTCCACACTTTCCCCAGACCGAGACTATTTATTAAACAAACGATGCCCAAATATTTTTTCCCAAGATGGGTTTCTATGTCAGTAAGAATTATATTATAAGATATCCCTTACAACAGAATCTCCGAACTTAAGTAATTTATACTATAAGATATCCCCCATAACAGAATCAAACTATTGAGCAAAATCAACAAAAACACAAAACGATCTTTTTACGTGAATTAATATAATGAGTTATCAAGCCATGTAATATAAATGTTATCACCTGTAGACATATTTTTCCTAAAATCAGCGTGAGCTTCTATAATTACCTTATGATCCTTTGCAAATTAATAAATCTGTTATTTAAAATCCTAGTAAACAACACTACAAAGATTTCTTCAGCACACAATATTAATGGTGGTTAGCAATATAATACGATATGAATTTAGGAAATTAGAAATCCTGTTGGTCCAAATTTGTTCGTTTCATGTAATATGTAACACGAAGTCATGAAGATTGAAAATCGACTGCACACTGCGTTTGAGTGGTCTGCGCAGCTGTACGGCCTTTCATATAGTGTGTGATCTACTTTTAATCTTTATGACATTACCAATCCTGCAAAATACAATGTTCCATCATTAAATATTTACTTTTCCAATAACTGCTATCAAGGTAATATTTCAGGATTTTATTTATATGATGGAATTGTAGAATTTGAACTGTTCCTCGCCTTGTTTTATTTGGAACTGTTTATAATTACATCGGTGAGGCAACTGCGCCTAAATTTGAAATTTGTTTAATTGGTCCATTTAAATTTTCGATTTCCTTTTTTCGCTTTTATAAATTATTTTTTAAAATTTTTTATGGTATCGCTAAATTCTTTCGATCTGTCCGCCTTATTTTCAAAGTTTCACATCGAAAGGACTGCTTAAAGAACATGCTTATTTAGTGGTGACCATTATAGTTTCTGTGCCATAGGCCTCAAGGTGTAACGATGGGCGTGTATCCCAAGAGCACAATCCTTTGTTTTTGCAGAGCGTTTCCGAATTTAAAGCCCTTACCTTAAACAAAGGAATTAGGGTGTAAAGACAGTTATACGATGATTGGCATTGATTTGCAACAAGACCATCTTTGACACACTCGTTACATCTGATCCTTGCGTGCTTAAAATCTGCAATTTGATCAATTCAGGTATGTTACAAGTGAATCACTTCCTTCTCATCTAAGAGTTTAATGCATACTCCTTTGTACATGATATAAATTAATAACCTGTGATGGAAACAAATGTAGTACCTCTCGAAGCGGATGATGTAATATCTCGTTATCAGCCACGACACTGACTCAGTACGCCCTAAGCCATCAAAGCTGAGAACAAAACCCCCCAAAACCATCTGGACTATAAACTTCATCACTAGATGCGCTTTAATTGTGCATAGAGACAGATTTTCTGTGTAACGAAGCACAAATTCACTCAATGATGATTGCTTAAACGTCGTGCGTATTTGATACAACAAACATTAACTGCAAGAACTGTTAAAACGCCAGAAGCAAGAATAATCAAATGACCTGACTGTAAAAGTATTCTACGAAAATACATGTATGAATATGATGAACTGAAAAAGTTAAAATATAAAACAGCGAAATTTACCGATGCATCGGTGTACTGGAATTGTTAATGGATATATTTAATTTACTGACGCATCGTTGTACTGGAAGTTTTAATGGATTTGAAAAAGATTTTAAAACTCTAAGCAATTGTAATGATCACGTATTTATACCAATCGAAAGTGTTCCACGTTGTAATAAAAGATAGTTTAATATCGTGTTTAAAGAACTAAATACATACAGTTCCCTTCAAGATGATCACTATATACAACTATTTCGCTTCAAGATGATCACTACATAGAGCTATATCCCTTCTAGATGCTCACTAAATTTCTACATTTCCTTTCCGGAAGATCGCTAAATACAGCTATTTCCTTTAAAGATGATCACTAAATACAACTATTTCCCATCCATATGATCACAAAATACATACATTTCCTTCAAGATGATCACTAAATACAGCTATTTCCCTTCAGGATGATCACCACATACAGCTATTTCCCTTCCAGATGATCACTAAATATATACATTTCTCTTCAGGATGATCACTAAATACAGCTATTTCCTTTAAAGATGATCACTAAATACAGCTATTTCCCTTCCAGATGATCACTAAATACAGCTATTTCCCTTCCAGATGATCACTTGGTACTGTTTTTTCTATCAAGATGATCACTCAGTACTGTTTTCCCCTTAAAGATGATCAATTAGTACTGTTTTTCCTTTCAAGATGATCACTCAGTACTGTTTTTCCCTTCAAGATGATCACTCAGTACTGTTTTTCCCTTCCAGATGATCACTCAGTACTGTTTCTCCCTTCAAGATGATCACTCAGTACTGTTTTCCCCTTAAAGATGATCACTCAGTACTGTTTCTCTATTCAAGATGATCACTCAGTACTGTTTTTCCCTTCAAGATGATCACTCAATACTGTTTTTCCCTTCCAGATGATCACTCAGTACTGTTTCTCCCTTCAAGATGATCACTCAGTACTGTTTTCCCCTTAAAGATGATCACTCAGTACTGTTTCTCTATTCAAGATGATCATTCAGTACTGTTTTCCCCTTCAGGATGATCACTCAGTACTATTTTCCCCTTAAAGATGATCACTCAGTACTGTTTTTCACTTCAAGATGATCACTCAGTACTGTTTTTCCCTTCCAGATGATCGCTCAGAACTGTTTTTCCCTTCAAGATGATCACTCAGTACTGTTTTGTCCTTCAAGATGATCACTCAGTACTGTTTTCCCCTTCCAGATGATCACTCAGTACTGTTTCTCCCTTCAAGATGATCACTCAGTACTGTTTTTCCCTTCAAGATGATCACTCAGTACTGTTTTTCCCTTCAAGATGATCACTCAGTACTGTTTTTCCCTTCCAGATGATCACACAGTGCTGCTTTTCACTTCAAGATGATCGCTCAGTATTGTTTTCCCCTTCAAGAGGTAGAAAAGGCTCTGCATCAAATAAATGTAGGTCGCAGTGATGGGATAGGTATGAGCATTAATGTATTTCTTTGCTATGGTAAACATTCAGTATTTAAAATTTGTCACTTTCAATAAATGTGGATTTATGATGTCAATAACTGTAGAGGTATTACGCTTCAGAGGAGTGTAAGCAAATTATTCCCAAGTATACATAATCAATGGTCATGTTTTTATTGAAGCACAAGCAGGATTTAAAAAGAATATAAATACACTTGGCAATATTTTTTATTTTACATTTGTTTATCTAACAAATTATTAATCAAGGCGAGATGTTGTTTCTCGTGTTTTGATTTTGCCACCATGTTTGATTGCTTAGTAAGGGATAACGTATTATATACATTGATATAAGGGGAACTTTCCTAGACATCATTACATCAATGCCAAGTAAAAGTAAAGTCGGGGATTAAATATGATAATACAGATAGTGATGAATTCTCTAATATCAGTAGTAGAGGAAGCAACTTTAGAACACGGCAACTCCATATCAAACAGGGCTAAGAGATTCTAGAGCAAAACGGGAATGAATTTATCATAGGCACCATCTTAAAAGGTGTCTTGTAACAGTGATGAATTTATCGTAGGCGCCATCTTAAAGGTGTCTTGTAACAGTGTAGAATGAGGTGACATTCTACACTCGAACAGAAATACGGTAGGATGCCATATGTTTCAACATGAGGTATTTGTGTGTCCGTCAATGTTTGTGTGAGGGGTTAAAAAAAAAATGAAATAAGAAGTCAACACTAGGTTTCAAGGGGGCCCTATGTTAAATAGGTTGAAACAATTATAGAGCCAAACAAGAATTTACCATATATGCCATCTTGAAAAGTATGTTTTATAGTAATGTAGCAATAGGCTCCGGTTTACGCTAGAAAGGAAGTACCGTATATCATAGGTATCAGCATAAGGAATCTGTTTGTTAATATGTGGATAAGGTGTGTGTGTGTGTGTGTGTGTCTGTGTGTGTGTGTGAAAGAGAAAAAGAAGAGGACAGACAGAATTGCGCCAGAGAGAGAGAGAGAGAGAGAGAGAGAGAGAGTGTGTTTGTGAAAAGACACACAGTACAAAGAAGTTAGCACTATGTTTAACCACTCAACATTTTTTATTCAGCCTCATCCACTTAAATGAAGAGGAAGAATTATTGCTTGTCACTTCTTTATTCATGTAAAAAAAATAAAATAAAACACCAACACAGTTACTAGACTGAGAACTTTGTAACGTCAGACTATATTTGTAATGTCAGACTAGTGATCATACAGCAAGGTATCATTTTGCCATCGAGGCACGCTATGTTTCTGGGCTACTATCTAATACCCAGTTGTCTAATGTCCAACACCCATTGAGGCACGCTATGTTTCTGGGCTACTATCTAATACCCAGTTGTCTAGTGTCCAACACCCATCGAGGCACACTATGTTTCTGGGCTACTATCTAATACCCAGTTGTCTAATGTCCAACACCCATCGAGGCACACTATATTTCTGGGCTACTATCTAATACCCAGTTGTCTAATGTCCAACACCCATTAAGGCACGCTATGTTTCTGGGCTACTATCTAATACCCAGTTGTCTAATGTCCAACACCCATCGATCTACTAACCACCAACCAGTTATCTACAATCAGAAACAAGTTATCTACTATCCGCCAATCCGTTTTCTACTATCCAGAACCATGTTATCTATTATTCACAAACAAGTTATCTGTTTTCCAGCATACAATTATCTACCATACACCAACTAGTTATCTACTATTCAACGCCAAGCTATCTGAAATCCCTCAACCAATTATCTACTATCAGCAATAACCAGTTATATACTATCCAAGAACCAGTTATCTATTGTCCACTACTCCGCTATGTACTTACTATTCATCAACCATTATTAACTATCAAAACCAGTTATCTACTGTCCCCCAGCTAATTATCTACTCTCTGACACCCGCTTATTTACTATCATCACCCACATAAAAATATAATCCTCAGAATCTTTAAATATTAATACCCAGTTATCTACTATCCGCCACCTATTTGTTTAGTATCCAGCACTCAGTGACCTACTATTCACCAACCAATTATCTACTATCAAGACCAAATTATCTAATATTCAACACCCTGGTATCTGATATCCATCACCCAATTATTTATTATCAATACATAGTGATCCACTGTCATCCAGCTAATTATCTATGGTCGACTCGCTCGTATCTAATATCCCCCAACCAGCTCTCTACTACCGAATAACCAATTATCTCCTATCCAACAACCAATTATATACTATCTATCTGCTTATTATCTACTATCAATTCATAGTCCTCAACTATTCTACTACGAAGTATCAGATATCTACCAACCAATTATCTACTGTCAACCAAAGACTGATCTCCTATCCTCGAATCAGTTATTTACTATCAACCAACCAGCTAGCTACTATCAACCACCCAGTAATCTATCTCTTCTATATGAAACTAATTTCCCTGACCACCATAACACTATATGATCATTCTTATAAATTAAGTAAAAAGAACATCTTTCCCTTCTATAAAGTCCATTTGTTACCTCCCTTTATAATATACCTACCCTACCCTCCTACATTTTAAACCCCATCAGCCTTACTCAGCAGGCTGCAAGTCACACAAATCTCTTTTCAATTAAACTAACAACTCTAACCCGAACCCTTACAATCCTGTTATAAATGTAAACTTTCTATTCCCAACAATAATGGCTTTGTTTTCCAGGTTAAACAAAACTACCATCCTATTCACGTATATATATATATATATATATATATATATATATATATATATATATATATATATATATATATATATATATATATATATATATATATATATATATATATGATCTTTAGTAGGGCAAATGTGTGTTTGTCTGCACTCTAAACTATTTTATATTTCTGCTAGCGTACAGCAGCAGGGAGGGTGAACAGACCAATTTTTAGAACAGTGCATTTGTGAAAATAAGACCTCATACGAAAATGACACACAAGCGTCAATAACGCTAAACCGAGACCTCTAACAGGTTTGCACAAAACCGATGCCTCTACAGGGTTAGCGCATTTTTTGTTATTTTTTCTCTTGACGCTTGCGTGTCAAATTTTTATGCGTCCTCTTTTACCGACCCGGGACATTCACTGTTGGTCGTCACCCTCTCTGCTGCTGTGGCGTAGCGGTTAGGTGGCGTAATTAAATTATTATTATATCAATAACAATGAGCGATTCTACGCTAGCCATGGAATCTCGTACAGCTAAACTAGCTCGACAGCGACTAGAGGCAATTAACAAATATCTTCCCGTCCGTGATTCTGTCAAGCAGCAACTACAACGGCGGTAGGAAGCTCGAGTGGAATTTGCAGAGGATACAGCAGAATTATTTAAACCAGTTACAAAGGCTACGAAGGTCTTCTCCCCACGTTAGAGCAAAGCGTTAAAGCAACTGGGAAAATATCACAAAGAACTAAACAATCAAAAAAGAGTCTATGAGAACTTTCAACTGAAATAACTGCTGCTCAGCCACAATTACAAGAAGGAATATAACAAGTACTTGAGGTATTAACAAAGTTCATGAGGAGGTCGGCGATGTGAAGGATACTGTTGCATCAAAACCAAGACCAAAACCAAAACAACCAGCCCTATTTATTGAAGAAGGTCGTAAACTACTTCGAGAGAGAACTATAGCGGTTACCGCAACAGGATATTCAGATCGTGATAAATTATTAGATCCAAACACCACCAGTGTTTCAGAAAAAAAGGGTTCCTTTTGTATTTCGAAAGACCTGTGGTATATCCAGAATCACTAATACATATAGGGATGAATTTGCAAATTTTGTGAAACAAGTAGAAAAAGTTAAAAGAGTGCCATTACCCTGAGATATATTATCCCCCGAAAAATCGCCATTCAGACCACTTCGTATTGAGGAAGAAGAAACACTGAAAGTGGTATCATCGCTCCTGGTACATGTACCAGGGGAAAGTGGTCTTATTACTTCATGCCCAAATAACGTCTTTGCCGATGCTGATAGACTAGAAATTCTGATTGGCAGAAGACGAACTATAAATAATTCCTCAGAAATCATTAATGAAGCAGCTGCTATTTTTCAGAGATTATTCACACTCGGTATCATAGACATTAATGTTTACCGGTCCCTCATTGATGAAATCGTTGATGATTACCGCAGTGATTGATGCAGTTAAATCAGTGACAAGAAAATAAGATGATCATACATAATGCTCAACGTGGACCTGTAATGATCTGGGTGATAAATTCGCGATTACCAACATATAATGTTACCTACGGAGATGGACTCAACGATGTTGTTCAGGGTCTATTCAGAAAGATAGCCCCAAAAGCAATACCGATTGCAAAGCAACTGGGAATGAAAGCTATTGACGTTGTTAATGATAAATTATTGGTATTGTTGGTGATGTTGCTAGGAAAGCATTCTCAGCAATCAGAGATAGACTAGCACGATTAATACGACGAAAACCTCAGCCAGTAAAATTGCCCAGCACCGAAGTTATGCCTGGAAATGTTAGTAAAATAATAAATCAAGCTGCAAGTGAGCGGTTGAAAGAATTAGCCGGTGAAGAAGCTTGGAATATAATTGCAAATCTGGTAGCAGGTAGTGGGTTATCTCGTCGTCTCAGACGTTAAACGTCGATGGCGCATCATTTTAGACAGCAGCAAATATAAATACAATGTTCAAACGTGTATCTGATCCAGCATTTGACATGGACTCGTCAGTATTCAAGGATGAGTCCGTGCCTGATTATCAATATTATTCTTATGAAGTACAAGAACCAAACCAACGTGGAGGACGAATCGAACTAGTCCAGGATACATCAAGATATTTCTTGTCCGCCGAGGCATTCATTGAAATTCAGGGTAGACTTGCAAAAATCGATAGTAACCCATATAGTGATGCGCAGGGTGGATTTGTTAATAACAGAATTGTGGCATCATACAGCAGTGCACGAGATATTATTGATGGTAAAGAAATCGAAGCATGCCTCAATGACGTTGATGTTGCTACGACAATATTGGGGCTATCCCGATACAGCGATGATTATGCACGGTCCTCTGGTCCATCAATGATGTTTGCAAAAGATACTGTTGATCTCGCTGAGAGCCGACCTTATACTTTTGGGCACCCCAAAAATGTTACATGCTGCGGCTGACGCCGCCGATGTTGAAAGTTTATTCTTTGTAAATGCGAATTTTAATCTGGGGTTCTCAGTACGTACAAATCAAATTGATGCTCAGAAGAGATTTAGCTTTGCAATACCACTGTCACATATCTTTGGTTTCTGCAGAAATGTTAGAAAAGTCATCTTCGGGGCAAAACACACAGTTGCTCTCGTTCGAAAGGGCACGGACGACGATGCTATCTGGTACGTTGAAGGAGTTGATCCAGCTGTAACCGTGTCATTTCATTGAAATGTGACACTGACAAAGCTTTCCTTGTGGATGCCAACAATGTCACCATCACTCGCTGAAGAACAACGGCTGCTCTCTTTTATAGACAGCAGCGGAAAATCAACGTTGTCATGGATGACGACAGACTCGATCACGAGCGCAGCTGTTGGCACATTTGCATGGCAGATCGCATCACAACAGGGAGTTTCTGCACCACGACATGTATTTATAGCTTTTCAGGATATCCGACGACAAAATTCTCAAATACGAAATCATATGTTATTTGACCAACTTGGGGTTAGTGAAGTTTCTTTGAGGATAAATGGACATCAAGAACCGTCTGAAGAAGTGTTGCTGGATTTTGAAAATAATCACGTTGCACGTGCTTATCATAGCTTGGTGACATTCATGGGGCATGATCGGAATGTGGATTCTGGTTTGCAAATATCCCTGCGGAATTTCTCGACGATGTATCCGATCTACTACTTCTCGCTGGAACACTTAAATTTGTTTAGACAGTCAGTCGTTGACATTTTCGAGCTCGAGTAAGTGCACTGCCAGCCGGTACTACTGATTATCGAGTAATCGCTGTTATACTCTCAGACAAAACAGTGCTGCTTGATGGTGTTGGTGGACGAATGAGAGTCATTGATGCCCCAGTGGAAAACATTTAACTCGATGCACGATTAGTAATTAAATCGCTCATGATATTATAATATCATATCATCACGTTAATGTTACGCTGACTCCTGGTCAGATTGATAAGCTACAATCAGCATTAAAAAAGAATTCTGGAATAAAAATATAACTGAAATCAGTAGCGCTGAAAGGTCCAAATAAACTATCCCTGACAGAACGTCAACTCAAGCACTTCAATGACGCCAAACGATCAAAGACCGGTGTTAGACTTGATCTTTCTGCGGGTGCCATTAAAGACATTGCCAAGACGGGTGGTATATTTCCACTTCTTGTGACTATACCAGCGTTGATAGTACCGCAACCCCAGCAGTTGTAAAAGCAGCTGCACTTGGTGCTGTTGGAACAGCCGTTGGGATGGCATTAACGAAAGCAACAGGTTACATCCAAATGACTGCCAGGAACCCCTCATTCATGGTACGGTCAGGGTTACTGAGACTACCCGGTACACTCCCCTAGACGCCAAGCGTTTCGAACTTCCCATGTCCAATTTTGATTTACTTGATGCTGCTAATAAATTAAACATCAAAAACTTCAGATGTGTTTTTATGCGTGATCAATTACAAAAACAACCAAACCGTGTTGAAACCGGTACCTCGATGGCAGTTCTGGTCCAGGTACTCATTGGGTTGCATATGTGGTTGACCCACGTGGAGTTGTTTTTTTTATTCGTATGGGTTGGCGCCACCGAAATAATTTTTAAAATATATCAGCAGTAGAATGCATAGCACTCTGATCTGGTATTCAACATTACCAACACAGACAATAACTGATCCGCCAATGTGCGGCCGTGAAGTACTCGCTGTGCTCGACGCTGTGTCAAGGTCCCTGACATTGTCAGGGGCACCGCCTCATAAAGTCCTGCACGAGCGTACCACCAGACGACATCCTCGCCCAATGTTTCAAACAGGTCTTAGTGTAATATACAATGTTAGATATTTACGGAAGATCTGCTAAAGGCAAGCCCCAAGGTAACGTATCCAAATATGCAACCCTTGACGTGGTCAAGGATGAGCTCGCTAATCTTTTGCGTCTCGCAGATGTGGACCAAAATGAAGTTGATGTGTCTTTTCAGGATCAGCAAGGACGGTTAAAGACGAGCAATATCCCGTTGACAGATATTATTATGCGGGTTCCAGGTGCGACCGAAGATAACTTATTGGTGTTTGCTGAAAACGATAAAATTAAAAACTGGGAGGAATCAATTCTAACACTAATGAGAGAGATTACTGGACGCATCAGAAGAAGTGGAAACATTATGAATGGCGATCTAAACATGAGGAGAAATACAATTATCAATGTGAAAGAACCAAAATCAGACAATGACGTGGCAACCAAGCCTGAGTTTGACGTTAGCTTTCCAATGGCAATTCCAACTAAGGAACTAGCTCTAGCACAATTGCGAATATATTACAGCTGGTAAAATATTGGAGCAAAGTCATTCGGTGGGTTGCAAGCAAATAATTCACTGGTATTTGCGTATAAAAATAAGTCTGATGGAACACTGGACTTTAATGTTGAAAGCATATTTACGGGCAGTTATCAGATCGAACAGATCAACATATCAACAATGTGAAGAGCATTAGATACTCCCCACTTCTTCCATAAATTCACTGTTTCTGAAGTGATGATAGCTCCGGACGGCAAAGCTCTCCCCCTTGAAATGGAATGGAAGTATGACACCCCCGAGATACCATATACCGAATATGATATCAAATTATTATCCGACGAAATTAATTACAAACACAAACGAATGAGTGAGAAACTACGCCAGTCATTCACCCACTATATAAACGAGTATATCCCGTTAGCTATTATCTGAGGGAGGAAAAATTCATCAAGCAAATAGAACGCCTGAACCACGTTGCATCGAACCTCGAGACTGCTCATCAAAATATTATACAGACGGCGATAGCCAACGACTGATTTACTACCCAAAAATCAATGAAGCATGGAAAGCGATATCTCCTCCTCCGAGTATTCTCAAATATAGCAATGATCCAGACGGCAGTAGTCGTCATGTATAACCAGGTGTTGTCAGTATCGCATCAACGAGCTCAGTCAATCTAGTTTGTGATGCTATTGATGCCAGCTGTCAGATAGATCTTGAAAGATCCAGGCAGGCACAGCAAGGATATATCCTATACAAATATACTCCCGAAGTTCCACCGGGATATTTAATTGTGTCAGTACCTGTTAATCTGGTTTATCTGCGATGTCATAATCCGCTATTGTCACGGATACATTTCAGACTTACTGATCAGCACGGACACCTTCTTCATTTATGATAGGAACCTTTGACGATAAGTTTGTATGTGAGATCGTGAGACTGGTGTGTTTTGCACAGTAAAAAAATTACTATAGACGCCGCCGACGTTGTCCCCGTTAATAATAGTCAGGGACAGTAGTCAAAATGTGAGCTATTATTCGGTGTCACAACTTTCACTTTCACAATTAGATTGTTTACAATCATACATAATTTTTTTCAACTGTCTTACACGCGCATTCACAAGATTTTTTTGTTTCTTATTCTTGAGACAACTCTGATCTAATTTTCTTAATCGCCTGTGTGAGTGGAACGAATTGCCGGACGTTTGTATCATCACATACATAAGCTAGCAATTTTGTCATTGCCTGATGGAGTAATTTAATAAACCTGTATGCAGCTGCTAGTGTGCATCTTCCTTCACATTTTCGTTCTTGTAATATTTCAAAATCTTTTGTGATTTTTTTCAGGATCAAGTTGATCAGAAAGTTGTATACCCTTACCAGCGGCAGAGGTTGGGTCATGTAATTTTTGAATCGCAGAAATAATCGCATTAATATTTTCGTGATTCATTATAGAATAAAAATATAACTTGTTTTAAGTAGCAAAAGTAGACAGTAAGAACTGAGCAATTTGCTGTTCCACGGGGTCCCTTCATAGGGTACACTTCAATGAGGCTTATTCTTTCTGCCAGTTTTATTTTGCCGTTCCATGGGGTCCCTTCTCGTTTTGCCAGTTTATTTGTCGTTCCATAGGGTCCCTTCATTGGGTACCCTTCAATGAGGCTTATTCTTTTCTCTTTTTTTTTTCTTTCTGGCTGACAGTTCTTTGCCGTCCTGTTATGGAGTACCCTTCAATGAGGCTATTTTTATTTCTGGCTCATTACTCTTACGGTCTATTTTTACCATGAGGCGGGGACTCCTGTTTTTCCACCTCATGGTCTCACGGACCTACCTCCAGCGACGTTGTCGCCGCAAATTCCTAGATGCGAAACGAAATTCTAGAAATTCAGAAGGTTGTCCAAGTAATTCTTCCGCTGCTGTACGTTCAACAGATTTATACTGATAATTTTAAATTTTTTGCACACCTCGCTCAAAATCACACACGGTTGAGTGCAAAGTCAGCACCCACCACGTTGTTTGACATGGCGGGAAGGTGTACATGTTTTATTTAGCTTTAATTACATTTTTCTGTTGAATTTCAAGCTTTGGGCTGAAGCCCCCAATGATTAAATGCGATTTTTTGCAACCGTCGACAAATTTGTCAGTCACGGGTTTGGAAGGCCAATTTCCACATTTCAGGTATGGAATTCCGCATCCCTAACCTCTCGGCCACGAAGCCTTCTTACAATTATATATTTCAAAAATTATTATGAAGTTCCCAATTCCTGGACAAGGATAACGTTTTTTTTAAAGAATACTGCGGAAATAAAATAACCCCAACAAAAAGATAATATAATTGTGAGCCTCAACCGTCACAGAAAAGTATTCCTTGTCCAGGACAATGGGAGAATCGATACTGCTTCCCTTAACAGAGTCAAGGACAGAGTTAAGTGAGGCTACTGGATTGGTACTGTTTAATCTTATGGGAGTTATTTCTCTTCACCTGGAGTGTTTTCCAAAGTGAGATACTGAAATGTTATTTTTTGTTTGTATTTCTTTGAAAATGTTGAGTTGGTTATATTATCTGCGGCACGGCAAACCGATGCTGGGAAAATACAGAAATATTTGGCAGCAGCAAACAGCGATGAAAATTCTATTTGTTCGCCTGTCTGTGGATTTACAGATTTAACTGGTCTTGGATGCTTCGTATTATTTCCAGTATATCCCCGTGCAGAATTCTGACTCGGCGTAATAGCCTGAAGATTAATCAAAGAATTATTCTTTGGATCTGAATTAATGTGATCAGTCACAAAACCATCTTTGATCAGGCCACTGTAACACTCGTACACAAATCTGTGAATGTAATACCTTTTTCCCAACAGTGAATCTGAGATAACCGGTATTAGTTACAAAAATGACCGGTCTTTCTAGTCGACAGTTCCTAATCACATCAGCACGCGACGCCTCATAATTCTTGATGATAGGATGCGTTACAAATTCACCGACGCTATTTCCTTGTTCCATTTATATAGTGTATTATCACTTGTCTAAATTATTATTTTATTGCTAGAAAAAATATGTGGGATACTGCTAGCCCGAAAATCTAGCGAGATGGTCTTCAGCGGTTTTTTAATAGGAGATTCAACGCCATCATTTTTTTTTTTTTTTTATTTTTTTATTTTTTTAATCATAATGCCGCTTCAAAGCTCTGTATTTTCTACCTCCACACTTACGCACAATTGCATTTTCCCCCTGCCCCCTTGTTACACTTCAAACATGGCTTTGGTCCTAGACTTTCTCGTCGCACATTATGCATGTGGTATGCACAGAAATCCGTTACACAAGCCTTATTACAAGGAGTTGTAGATCCAATCATCAACCGCTTGCAACTGTTTTTTGCTTGAATCGTTGTATATTATAAATTGAAGTTTAATTTTAAATATATATTTACCTTAATTATATGATGGAGGAATTTACAAGATTATCTGCGATCAAGCCCTCTCAAGCTAGATTCGATCTTGACAGAATAACCCCTGACTTGCTGATGCGAGCTCTGCTTGATGTTGATCCTGATTCGACGAATCAAACTCTAATCAATTGTATCCGTGAAGACAAGAGAGAGTTTCGCAACTATGGCGTGGCTTATGTGTGGTCAACATTCAGAATTAGGCAAGACGATAACTCCCAGATTGATGCTACAATGAATGACCAGCGAGCAAGGACAATCATTAAGTATCTAAACGAACAAAGATACCTGTTAGAATAAAATTTATCGTTGCTCTACCCCTGGTAATGCCAGGGGCGGCAGACGCAGCCGACGTAACCTGGATTATCCGTGACAAACGTGACCCTGTTCGAGAATCACACCGCACTGGGAATATTGTCACGTTAAGTAAAAATTCCAAACCAGGAATGCTGACGGGTATCGACAAACCATATTATGAGCGAGCATACCCTGTGACGGCAGTTGTTTATGCGATATATCCGTTGAATGATAAGCCTAGCGTTCATGATCTTCGACCGATGAGAGTTTTGATCGCTAGCGATCGTCTGAATTGTGCTGCCGAAAGAGTCACAGAACATTGTACAAACGCGTTACGGGGGAATGGTCTCACAGATCTGAGACGCAAAAAAGCAAATGAGTGGGCTGAGCGATTTAGAGAAAATGGAGCTACGATCATCCGGTTGTCGCTGTTTGGTTTGGTCGTCATTTCAATAAATCCCGGGATGATGCTTTTGCAAAACGTGGTTGGGTTCCAATAGTGATATTGCGATAAAAGCTTGATGCAAAGATATTGATATCGTTAACTGTGAGTGAAGCAATAATAACTTATCGCGTACAAAAACAAGACTGGTTACCAAAATCTATTGGAAGCGAGACCTTGGTCCTTGACAGCGTCAAGGATGACCATAATGAAGTTGTATTTGCAAAAGAGCTGGGCTGAAAATTAATTGGGAAATTTACACAAGGAGCATCATATGATCACAAACGGCATTGCACAAGATTAATCATGGACTATGCTGAGCTCGATTTCATAATTGCCGATACAACAGAGAAGAATATATTTGTAGATCGAAACAAATGTTAACCTATCAGATGGAACCAAACTAGGCACAACAATTGATGGTGACTCACCACAGTTTACCCATTTAAGATCTTCGATGTTAGCGTATGTTTCGATAAACTTATTATCGATGATAAGCAGATTTCCTAAGGAAGCTGTTAGAGTCGCCACAAATTCATTTTATATCAGTAAAAAAATGAGGGCTTGCTAAATGAATTACATATTTGCGTTGATGCACCATGGGGCTAGTGGAGAGTGGAAAAAGAAAAGATACTCATTTATTCTGAATCTGCTGATTATAAACCTGTTGAGATATATTAAAAAAATAGTCAAATGTCACAACCATCATCAGCAAAATCGGTATATGATCCTGTGGCCAGACATCAAACCGTTTATCTCAACGGACCTGGCGGTTCTGGTAAAACAACACGTACGATTGAATTATTTCGGAATCTTGGCATGATTGTACTAACTCCGACTCACCGACTCGCCAGAGAGATGAAAGAAGGAGGGGTTAAGTCTCATACTTATCACAGTTTCTTTCGATGGAAGGGAGATGCGTGGACACCTGAACGAATGGGTGAGAAATATACTCCTATGATCATTATCTGCGATGAGATATGCACGGTATCCGTGAACGTATTTAAATTGTTTCTCGCTTGGTTAATGACTCGGAATACTGCTGTTATCATGTGTGGTGATCGTGGTCAACCACCACCTTTTGTCGGCTCATCTCCGCATGACTGGCTGAAAGAATTTGTAGATTATTATGAGGAGATATTTGATGATCACCGTGCACTTGATTCGACGCTGAGGGAGTACAAGAAGTTAATCAGACTGCAGCCAGATAAGATTCAATGAGATAATGCGTAAGGCAATTCCAGAAACAACAAATGACGATTTTTGGAATTTGTGGACACCTGCTGATTTGATAGTTGCAAGTCGGAAGATAGTTCGTGATTCACTTCAGCAGCAATTATTTCTGTTACATAAAGAAAAGTTTTCAGATCTACCTGTGTCATTATGTTATCGCCCAGCAGATACACGTAAACAAAATATTGATGTTGAAATTCCTGGACCCTTGACAGAGTCAAGGAAGAAACAAATGCTTGTATTAAATGATATTGTTTTGGTTCCGATTGATGTTGTTGAGAAATACGTAACACAGCCATCGTGCTGGACGTCATGATATGCAATAATAATTCATTCATCGCAGGGACTGACAATTAGTGATACCAGTATTTTGATTGTTGATGATCGTTTCGAATGGTCAAACCTAGTTTATCTGGCAGTATCTCGAGTCAGGAGAATGTCCCAGGTACGGAGAATTGTGCTGGATAACTGCACCATTGTGGATAATGATCAAACTCAGGACAATGTAGATAAAACATTGGCTGGTTATCAGCGGTATGACAAACAAATAAGCGTTACTTCGATCTTGATGTTAAGTTTATCATGACACTGAAACAACGACAAAATAATCACTGTGCTTGCTGTAACACAATAATTTTGTGGCAGTATTCTCCTAATGACCCATGACAATTTACCGTGGATAGAATTAATAGTAGTCTCGGCCACACACGCGAAAATGTGATTCGGACCTGTCTTGAATGCAATCGACATCACGGAGCTGGTGTCCTGCTAGAGAATCATCCTTCACAGAAGTGAACCTTCACAAGAGTGAAGGCGGTGGTAACTGTGTATCTTCAGGACTTTCTTATAACTGTTCACGTTCAAATCTATGTTGAGGAGTAGTTGAATCTAGTTTGTAGATTGCAGGTCTACCCGTGGATCTTACCACGCTGAAACTTTTATGTGTGATTCAACTCCAGACTGGGTCAGTCGCTCTTTTTTTTACCCCCTCCCTCAAGATCCCAGGTTCATTTAAATATCTGACAATCACATTACCTAGTACTGGTTGTTTTAAGAAAGAGTTATGTGGCTTAAATGGTATGTGTTTCTTCGAGATTGCATTGATGGGAGTCATAGAAATTCCAAGAGTAATTTCATTATTTAACGCATCTCTCACACTTGGTAGTCTTGCAACCCATTCACGAGATCTCTTGTCCGCCTGAACTTTGTTCAGGGATATTTTCTGCACATACTGATATTCAAACAATCGCTCAGAAAGTGTTCGATTAAATCGCTCAAAGATTGCCTGGTCGCGATTAATTGCCGTGTGTTCTCGTTTGATTTTGACGTTATGTTGTTGCATCAGCGATGTTACTGTACCACGAAATTATTTGCCAGGATCATCCTGTAGCAACTGTGGCCATCGCAGGCAGCCACGTTGATAAATTCATTCAAATGCAGATGCAACTTCAGTTGTTGTCTTTGTTGATAGTGGTTCTGCTTCTTTATATCTACTTGTAACGTCAACGACAGTCAACGTGTATTTGTACGTGCGCGATTGATGTCTACCAGTTTTAATAGTATCATGTGGTAAAAACAAAATATCTGCCTGATGAACCTCATTGGGAGTGCTGGCATCAAAATGTGCGTACTGAATTTCTTTAGGTGGTGGTAGATAAATTTGCCATATTGCCTGTCGCGTTAACCAGTCTGCAGGAACAGAACGTGCGACACCTGCTGCATCAGTAAGTTTACTAAATCGCTGCTGTACTCCTCCAATATCCTCTTGGGCTATGATAAATTGAGTCCATTATAATAGTTATCTATGATTAATTATCGGCCCCTAGCACTAGTTTACATTTCATCGCAGATCTTATCAAAACAATTAGCAAACGATTCTTTGAGAGATTTATTTTTTCCAGAGTGTGAATCAACTTCAAGTCTGCAATATGTCGTTGTTTTTAATCTGGATTTTTATACGCGATATCACAAACGTGGCAGGCTTGATCAATCGCATTTATTGGATACTCTCCAGGTCTTGATTGATCTTTCTCATCAGGTCGGATATCAAGTCGAGTTCCAGGACCACAATAATTATATCCAGGAAGATGCTTCTTGCAAGGATACTTAGCCGCTGCAGCTCCCGATAATTTTCCTAGTGAAGACGCGATATCTCCGCCTGTTGCATGAGAGATAAATTTGTATTTGTTTGTACCACATTTCAAACACTTGCCCGTAAGTGCACGTTTTTTATTCCTCGTCGTTAATGTTTTTAATCCACTGGTATTGGTGGGTGCTCTGCATCGAATACAATATAAGTCCCTGTACTTATTATATATTTCTACAACACGAATGTCATTGATTTCTCAGCAACACGAAAGCAAGAACCAGTCAAGCATCATCCAGCGCTACCAAATTCTATCAGAGAGATTATCATAGGTCCATCCGGGTCTGAGATGACGCAAGTGGGATAAGTTGTATTTAGTGGAACCATCTGTAGATGATCAGCGATGCTACAACGTGCTTAAACATTTTATTGAAATGCAAAGTTGTTGGACGATGACGGCAGTGACATTATTGACTTTATCACCGACATCAACGATGCGCCGTTGGTAGATGATCTCAACGGGGGCGTCAACAGTCTGGTAGTATACAATGATGTGATGCTAGATAAACAATCAAATCCAGTTCGGATATTTTCCCGTGGCAGACACAAAACACCGATATTATATATGTTACTGAGCGATATGCGCAAATACATAAAGTGATCACAGATAACTGCAATCTTCTGGTTGTCTTCAATGGTGTTAATACCCACCCCCCACTAAGAAACATCCACCAGACTTGGTGTTCAGGGGACATGGATATGATTAAATTCAAAAACCTCTTCTCAAAAACGTAAGCGATTTCTCATGGATTTATCACTATAAATTTTCATGATCCTCGATCGCGATATCGCATCATCATCATCAGTCCTGTAGTCTGGTAGACCGTTGGGGCACCACACAAGACCGAACAATCAGCTTCCTCCATTCCCCTCGATTTTCCGTCTTTCTCATTGAGTCGCTCAATGTCAAGCCTGTCCACTCTTGAATGTTGTCTTCCCACCTCTTTCTCTGCCTGCCTCTCTTTCTTCTTCCTTGTACAGTGCCTTGCAGGATTGTCTTGGCAAGTCATGATGATCGTGAGACATGCCCATACCACTGTTGTTTACGTTTTTTCACTGTGCTCAGGAGGTCTTCGTGAGGCCCAATGGCTTGTCTGATCCTTTGCCGTATTTCATCATTGGTGACACGATCTTTGTATGAGACGCCAAGGATCTTTCAGAAGCATCTCATCTCTGTGGCTTGTATCCTTTTCTCTAAGTCAGCTGTTATGATCCATGATTCACAGGAGTAGAGCAATATGGAGATAACCAGTGAGTGCATCAGTCTGACCTTTGAACTGAGTGCGATGTTCTTGTCGTTCCAGATGGGCTTCAGTTTTGTCAGCGCTGCTGTTGTCTGTGCAATATTGGAGAGTACTTCACGCTTTGATCCTTCATCTGTTACAATTTCCCCCAAATACTTGAAGCTGTGGACTGTTTCTAGCTTCGTACCTTGGACCCTGATGTCAGTACTGATGCCCTTGGTGTTGTTGGTCATCAGTTTGGTCTTCTCTGCACTGAGGCCTGGAGAGGGTTGGGCTCCGCCAGGAGTCAGCTGCCCTAGAAACACCACATGAAAAATGACAATCACTACTCATCCCATACCGGCTCGGTTGTCGCCCGGGTCAACAAGGGCCGCGCCTTCCGTCATGCACCAGGGCGGAGGTGAAAAGTATGCGACTGGTGCTCAGAGCAGCAAGATTCGTGTCAGGAACAACATCACCATTGGCACCTGGAATGTAAGAACACAGAGAGCAGCAGGAAAGCTAGAGGAGCTTACATATGAAATGAACAGATACCGCTGAAACATCCTAGGACTCTGTGAGGTAAGATGGAAGAATATTGGAGAAACAACTACTTTGGAAGGCCACAAACTGTACTTCAGTGGTAGAGAGGACAAACATGAGCAGGGAGTTGGGTTCCTTGTCCACAAGGGCAGCGTGACTGCTGTCATGGGCTGTCGGCCAGTCTCCAGCCGGCTCATCACCATCCGCCTCAGGGCAACTCCATTGAACATCACCGTCATACAGGCATACGCCCCAACATCAGACTATGATGACGCAGATGTGGAAGACTTCTATGACCAGCTGCAAGAAGTTGTGGATAAAACACCGAAGAAAGACATTCTGGTTGTGCAAGGTGATTGGAAAGCCAAGATAGGCGAGGACGCTTGCATGAACTGGAAAGGAACATGTGGGCATTGCTGCAATGCACAGACCAACGAGAGAGGCCTGAGGCTCCTGGAATTCACTAGTTATAACGACCTTATGCTGGCAAACACCTTTGGCCAACACCAAGTATCCAGAAGATGGACATGGCACAGTCCAAGCAGAGACCATCACAGTCAGATCGACTACATCATGGTAAAGAGGCGCATAAAGACAAGTGTAAACATCGCCAAGACTAGAAGCTTTCCCGGAGCGGACATTGGAAGTGACCATGATCTGGTGATGATGACCTTCAGGCTACATCTAAAGAAGGTCAAGAAAGATAACCAAACAAGAATAAAGTTTGATCTCGAGAAACTGAAGGATCCAGAAGTAGCAGAAGCCTTCCAAGCAAAGATTGGTGGGAAATTTGCACCGCTCACCATCCTCGACGCTGCCGATACAGACATGGACACGTTGGTCACCACCTTTAATACAGCAACAACCGAAACAGCCAGCGAGATCCTTGGTAGACATCGTCCAGTCAAGAAGCCCTGGGTCACAGCTGAGGTCCTGAACCTGTGTGACAAGAGGAGGGAGCTGAAGAAGAAGAAGAATGATACAGAAGGGGCAGAGCAGTATAAGGCAGTCAACCGGGAAGTCAAGAAAAGCATGAAAAAAGCAAAAGAGAACTGAATAGAAGAACAGTCCAAAGACATTGAGGGAAACTTGAAAAGGAACAACAGCATGAAAGTGTACCAGCTGGTCAAAGATCTAACAAGCACAAAATAACGGCGAGTTACGTCCTTACAGGACAAAGCCGGAAACTGCCTCACAGAAGAAAAAGACATTCTGAAAAGATGGACAGAGTACTGCGCAGAACTTTACAACCACCAACCCATAATAGATCCAGAGGTACTGAACGCCCCTTCAGCAACTAACAACGACAACCACCCTATCCTACGGGACGAAGTAGAAGCAGCAGTGAGATCGTTGAAAAAGAGGAAGTCGGCAGGAGTGGACAACATCCCAGCAGAACTGGTCCAAGCAGGGGCAGAAGCAATGATTAGCGCCCTCACAAACATATGCAACAAGATCTGGCTAACAGGAGAATGGCCCTCGCCGTGGACACAATCACTGATCATCACCCTCCCCAAGAAAGGCAATTTACAACAGTGTCAAAACCACTGTACAATCAGTCTTATAAGCCATCCAAGCAAAGTCATGTTGAGGATACTGCTAAACAGACTAAAGCCACAGGCTGAAAAGATCATTGCCGAGGAGCAGGCAGGTTTCAGAGCAGGGCGCAGCACAACAGAGCAGATCTTCAACCTCAGAATATTGTGTGAGAAGTACCTCCAACACCAGCAAAATCTGTACCACGTCTTCGTGGATTTCAAGAAGGCATTTGACAGGGTACGGCATGCAGCCTTGTGGGCGACCATGAGACTGTACAATATCAATGCCAACCTCGTCACAGTAATAGAGCACCTGTATGACAAGGCCACCAGTGCAGTATACTTCAATGGCAGCATAGGGAAATGGTTCAGAACGACAGTCGGAGTCAAACAAGGCTGTCTGCTCTCTCCCACACTATTCAACATCTTTCTGGAGAGAATCATGGCTGACGCGCTTGAAAAGCATGAAGGGACAGTCAGCATCGGAGGCAGAACAGTCACCAACTTACTTTTTGTCGACGACATTGACGGACTAGCAGGAAATGAACAAGAAATAGCTAGCTTAGTAGAGAGCCTCGACAAAACCTCCGCAGCCTACGGCAGGGAAATCAGTGCAGAGATATCGCATAGGTGTCGATAAAAGTTTTGGTTAAAAGACCTGCCACCTAACCGCTACGCTACAGCAGCAGAGAATGTGATGACCAACAGTAAATGTCCCGGGTCGGTAAAAGAGGACGCATAAAAATTTAACACGCAAGCGTCAAGAGAAAAAAATAATAATAAAATGCGCTAACCCTGTAGAGGCATCGGTTTTGTGCAAACCGGTTAGAGGTCTCGGTTTAGCGTTATTGACGCTTGTGTGTCATTTTCGTATGAGGTCTTATTTTCACAAATGCACTGTTCTAAATAGTGGTCTGTTCACGAACTCTGTTGCTCGTATTGTGTGAGGCCAAAGTTTCATTGATCAATATTAATACAAAGTTACATTTGGACGTCGTCACTAGCTATGTTAAATTGGTAATTACACTGACCGACCTTTTTGTTACACCCATTGCCAACATAGGCCTACTAGCAACATTTGGAAATTGCTATTTTTAATCTTGGCATAGAGTTTATTTTTCGCAAAATATAATGTACTGAAGTTAATTTTGGTTTCCAGTTATTGAAAACCAATATTACTGAAGTCGTGTATGTGTGTGTCTGTCTGTATGTATGTCTGTGCGGGTGCTTGAACAGTCTGACACCCGACATGGTTGAATGTCAATGATAGAGAGGATAATAACAATAATGATAATAATACTGTTTATTTGTAATACAGGCCACTGGTCAATGTTACATAGCAATACATGATGCAGTACAAAATGGTGTTTTAATATGTAACATAAAAAAAGCATCGTATCCATTTAAAATGTTATCATGCAGATAATCAGGTATGATATATTGTTTCTATTTGGGTGAACTACAAATGTACATTGCACACTAGTCATTCAATACAGAGTAAAGAGATCCCTAACTCCTGCATGGATCACACAGACGTTTTGTGAGATTGGTCTAGTGTCGATATAGCAGTTGATGATAGAACAGCTTCTCGTATCTTTAAGGCTAGTAAACAAAACTAATCAGAATGTTACAAGAATCATGTTGTATGAAAGACCTAAATTTTTCTAAAGTTGGATTCGTCTATACAAAGGTTGGTAAATATTTTCTTCATAATTCTCCATGTAACGGACAAGCAGTAATAAAATTAAATTCATTTTCGATATTAACATTACAAATTTGACACAGTCTTTCTTCACAACAAATATCTTCATATCTTCCTGTATTGCCGCTGATTGGCAAGCTCCCCACTCCAAGCATAGTGAGTACATAACACAAATTGCTATCTCTTAATGATTCTAGATATTTTTGACAAGTGTATTCTATTCTCAGTCATCTATAGAAACGCAGTCTTTCCACTGACTTAATCTCATACTGCAGCTTTTACCTAAAAGTATCTTCACATCTTTGACTAGACGATCTAAGAAATGCATTTTAATGATTTACACCAATCACTGCCAAATCCTAACGTAAATAGAAGCTTTTTAACATGATTAGCCCAGCAGTCACAATCCCCCCCCCCCTTCCATATCTTAGCTGTAAATTATAGCATTGTTTAGGATATCTGTCTTCTGGTATTTTAAAAAATTCTAAGCCAATATGCGAAAATACGTTTATATCTTATACTCTCCCTCATAATTCTTCCAATTCTTTATATATGGATGAATTTGGAGTTGACTTTGACGTATCAAGAATACATTTACAAAATGACAAATGATCTTTTTCAATACCACTGGCTTCACACAATCCCCAAAACCTGAGCCCCATAGTTACAGATAATTGCCAAATTTTTAATGACTTCGCTTCAAACTATGTATAGCCTTCAGCACTTGGAAAAAAGTGTGTGTGTGTGTGTGTGTGTGTGTGTGTGTGTGTGTGTGTGTGTGTGTGTGCGAGCGCGCGCGTGTGTGTGTGTGTGTGTGTGTGTGTTTAATTTTTAACGTAGCTTTTACAATTTTCCAGTCATATCGCTATGATGTCCGCAGTGTGACAGTTCATAGCGATGTTTAGCACTGGGGCATCATCCCGCAGACATATAGCATAATGTCCCACCCAGTCATATTATCCTGACACCAGGTCGACCAGTCCGAACACTAACCTCTTAATGTTGAGCGCCAAGCGAGGCAGCTGCTAGTACCATTTTTATGAGTCTTGGGTATGACTCAGCCGGAGTTGAGACCCGCGACCTTCCGTATCCGAGGCGGACGCTCTAACCACTAGGCCACCGGAGCGGTCCTTGGAAAGAAAGATTTTTAATAATAATAATAATAATAATAATAATAATAATAATAATAATAATTCTTAATAATAATAATAATAATAATAATAATAATAATAATAATATTATTATTATTATTATTATTATTATTATTATTATTATTATTATTATTATTAAGACCACCAAAGAAGCAAGGTCCTTTTGCTATTTTTCTTAAAATAAATAACAATAATGTTCACAAAACCACTGTTATATTTTGTCACCTTTTCAAAAAGTGGGAAGGACAGTCTAGAGTATAAGGATGGGTGTGTATTAAATGTACTCACTAACAAACTGTTACGTATGTGACAGACAGTCTAACCCCATTCGGTGTTTTTAGCATCTGCATCCTGTTTTGGGTGGAAAACTGAGTGGCAGGTAACTTTCGTCCTATCACAACAAGAAAACTCTTAAACGATTGCTGCTGCTAAAAAAAAAAAAAAAAGAAAAAATGAGCCAGAAACGGGATGTTTCACTATTTCAATAAATCTAGCCAATAAAGTCCCTTACAATGGTTAAAGTATTTGCTATAAAGTCAGGCCATCAGTCAAAACAAGCACTAGGTACTTTGGGGGTTGGGGGGTATTGGGGTTGGGGTGTTTCTTCTCATATTGCATTTCTAGTGCAGCCAAACTAACGAATTTCGGAATCAGTATAAAGATTTTTGCTAGATTACATTTTTAGTGTATACAAACAAACGAATTTTGGAATCAAGTTAATAAAATTTCCAAGATTAGATGTTTAGTGCATACAAACGAAAGAATTTTGGAATCAAACTAATGGTTTTTCCTAGATTACATTCCACTGCATACAAACTAACGAATTTTGGATTCGAGCTAAAGATTTCTCCGTAACGGAATGCTATGAGTTTGTTCCAGTCTTTTCTGAAAACAGCAACACTAGGTAACCACACAGTTTTTGCAATATACAATGATAGACATTACTGTTATTAATATTATGATTATTATTATTATTATTATTATTATTATTATTATTATTAGTCGTCGTAGTAGTAGTAGTAGTAGAGATAATTTTGTTTTTGTGTTTTGTTTTTTTTTTATTCTCAAGCGGAGCTTTAAATATTGTAGTCATATCGCTACGATGTCAGCAGTGTGGCAGTTTATTGTGATGTCTAGCACTGAGGCATCTTTCCACAAACATGCAGCATGATGTCCCATCCAGTCACATTATCCTGACACCAGGTCGACTAGTCCTAATACTAACTTTTTAATGCTGAGCGCCAAGCGAGACAGCTGCTAGTACCATTTTTATGTCTTTGTTATGACTCTGCCTGGGTTTTGAACCCGCGAACCCCAGCATCCCAGGCGGAGTCTCTTTAGAGAGAGAGAGAGAGAGGTATCTTAAAGCAGAACAAATACCTGTATGAATTAAATCTAAATCATTCTATAAGAAACTCAAGTGTGCGAGTGTGTTTTGTGAAACAGCGTGAGTGAGATGACCTTACTAGGTAACACTATAGGTGTGAGCGACGAACGTTTGATTCGCTGTTCCTGCGTGTATATGTGTACCTTGTAGATGTGTGTTGACTGCTTCAAGATGAATTTAGATTATATAACGTTTGATTTATCTACATAGTATTACTCAGTAATGTAGATATCTCTTTCGTTCTACAGCGATATTTTGTCTACTCTGCTATATTGCACTTGCATGCATATGTAGTTTCGTATCTTAGCATTTCTTCTTTCTATTTGTTACACTATAGATCTAAATGATGCCACATTGTTGTTTATTGTAATATTCACCATTCAATTAAATTCAGTTATTAAAAATGTATCTACACAGTACCTTTTAACTATTGGAATATATAACGATTCTTTCTTGTCTGCATTATGATGTGAATAACTTTAATCTTTCTCAAATTTTTTTTTCGTATCGGAACAATCACCAAGACACTCAAGTCAGTTGGAGCGCAAGAACACAATCTACAGGCGTACATACTGAGAGACAGCATTATCTGAACGACTCCACAAATGATGGATGTCTAGTATAACTACCGTATATACTCGCGTAAAAGAGCAAACAAAACAAGACTGCTTTACAGTTGTATGATACGCCGGTACATCAGGGTCTCTTTTTGTTGTTCCACTGATTAATCCTGTCAACTTGCTGGAACATGTTATCGAAGCGAAATGCAATCATTTCTGAAGATTGGCTTGTAAAGCCTACCATATGCCTTCTTCAGGGAAAGGGGTGAGTGTTGGAGTGCAGGAAGGTATGTGCAATTACATTGTGTTAACTTCTTATGGGCGATTTGAATCTGGGGTTTGTATTTCGGAAATCACAGGGGAGGGTGAGTGTGGGCTTGTTGTTATTATTATGGTGTAAGGCGTTGACATAGCTAAAACTTTACATAAAACGACTTAATAACAGGCAACCAAAAGTAGTCCGCAGAATTTATCGATGTGTAGGAAAACTCTAGATGAGCATTACGAGAACGTTTAAATCCAATCCAACTGTAGTGTACGGTGTAGTATTTGCATCTTCCTTGAATAAAATTTGGAAAAAGAATTTAAATAACCCAGCGATTGCATTTACATTTATGTGATTGCATTAGCCCCCACCCCCTTTTTGGGGGGTTCCAAATCTCATACACTTGCTTGCATTCCCTTAAAGGCCCAATGCAGCCGTTGCGTGCAAAAAGTAATATATGCCAAATTCATCTGAATAATATTGAATCTTTCAAGATATTGGCCATATGAACATCGTTTGGCTTCATCAAAACTAGATAATATCGACACAGTGCTGGATTACCCATTAAGCCATGGTTAGGGCACCAGCCCAACAGGGACACCATAAAAAATTCAAATTAATCATTAATGATACAATTGAATGATTTATATATGTTCATTTCGATTTGCATGTACGAATATTTTGATTTGGAATGATAGCAACACTGTTTTTTGTTGTTGTTTTTTTTAGTTTCACATTATGGGGGGGGGGGGCCGTGATATTTTCAGTGCTTAGGGCCATGGAAGGCCCTGATCCGGCACTGTATCGACGTTTCATCACATTATGAGCTATGTAATTTTTCTGTCGAAATGAGATACCCTACCATTTTCCACATGTGTATGAATTAGGCCGATCGATCTTAATCGGCGATATCCGTGGGTCAACCGATTTCAGTCGAAAGTTGCCGTACCAGATTTGATGATGTATCCGTTGTAAACATAAGAAGCTAACACCAAGCTATGTCGGATTGTCTTCAGCCCAATCGTGCCCTTCAGTGTATATTCCAGCGCCCTGCTGATCATCAATATCCACCAGAGTCTTATTTTGTATATAATGCACGCTTTTTCTCTTCTCGGATCCGTTATATCTGCCTGCCACTGGTAATTCACGTGACTGACACAAACTCTCTTTAGGTGCATATCTATTCTAACATGCTTGTGTAGGTAGATTATTCGGTTAAATATTTTTTTTAATTCATTGTAATATTTTTTATTCGTTTTGACCAGTTCAATTTATGGCCATGATTGATTAATATTCATGTAAACAACTCGAATGTCAGGCTGACTGTAATTCTTTGTTAGTAGTTTAAAACGGAAAGAAAGCACATGGAGATTAATTTCTTCTCATGATCTGAATTGAAATGTTATCACTAAGCCCAAAGGGCGAACGTCTAAAACAGTAATTTTATTTTCAATAATTGTAGTGTTTCTTCAATGCATACAAACGTATCAATGATTTTAGATTTATAACACATTTAAACACGTTTATGGTTGTCTCTGCTATAGCTACTTCCGATATTGAGTCATTGCGTCTTGTTTTAAATCTCACTTTGTCTTCCATACGTTATATATCTGTTTTTCTTTGTCGATTCGCATTGATCAATTTACTGTATCTTCACGTTGTACTACACACTTTACCAAATACAAATTTGCGCATTTTCTCTCACCAACGTGTAACGTATTTCTCGTTCATATTGCCAAGTTTTAGCCATTTTGACATCAGGTGCTGCTTCTTTCCATTTTATCAGCATTAAAAGTAAACTGTAAATCTGCTTCTTTTCTGAAACATCGGAGTACGTATTTGTTTCTATTTCGAAATCAACAAATTAACATGTTATTTGTCTGTATTGTTATTTTTCGGCATTGAACATACGTTAGTTCAATCCAGACTTGTAAGCAAATATTCAATGTCTCAAGATACCGACATTGTTGCTTTGATGTTAAATTTGTGAAATACATCTATCATGTTGAGTCGCACTAAACTGTATGATTACCATAAAACTTCCAAAATGGATAATACTTATTTAAACATTGCAACAAATGGTCGCCTACGTACAGGGTGTACATGAAATATAAAACTTTTCGTATTTGAAACAGGCATATCAAAATGATTTGAACGTGAATGAAAGTAGAGCTAGAGATGGGCATGATATCTGTTATATCCACTAGGGTTCTATCAGAAATTTTTTTACAAACTTTATTGCAAGCTAGTCTTTCATATATAACGTCAGCTGAAATATTAATTTTAAAAAATGTGCTCGAGAATTAAGAATTTATATTTTTTATTTTCTTCTGTTTTTTGAAGGCGTTCTTTTTGTTATGCTAGACAGCGATACGTCTAATATTTACGTTTTTCAGAACTATAAATTGTGCGATGATTTATATGAATTAAATATTAAATAAACACAGGCGGGGTCTTTTATAAAGAATCGTCAATAAATGACTAAGACCCTTAGATGTGCAAATATCTTACATAAATCAGTACCCTATTCCGTAAATCTCATTCTCAACAGCCATGAAAGCAGTGCCGTCTTTCTAAAATCTCAGCCTCAACAGCCATAAAAAAATGCAATATTCTTTAAATCGCATTCTCAACAAGCCTTGAAAGCAGTGCCGTCTTCCTTAAATATCAATCTCAACAGCCATGAAAAATGCCCTATTCAGTAAATCTCATTCTCAACAACCATGAAATTAGTGCTCTATTCTGTAAATCGCATTCTCAACAGCCATCAAAGCAGTGCCCTATTCAGTAAATCTCATTCACAGCTGCCATGAAAGCAGTGCCCTATTCCGTAAATCTCAATCTCAACAGCCATGCAAGCAGTGCCTTATTTGGTAAATCTCAGTTTCCAACACATGAGAGTGAGAAATTCAATGGTAATTCAATTATAATTATTGGTGACATTTGGAACGACTTGGCTAACTTCATTAACTTACAAAGTGTATACAGCAAATAAGAAAGCACATGAAACTCAAATATAGGACTTTTGACTTTCTAACACAAGTGCTGAGTATTACCATGGCAGCGATACAGACGACCACCTGGGCTTCCCAATATGTTTGAACGAAACGACATGTGAATTCAAAACATCGGCACAAACATTGCGAAATGGTATGGAAGCTGGAAAACAGCGCAGGGAATGAACACAAACAAACATTCATTACATTTTGCTACAAAATGGAAACAAAAAAGAACACATACACACAAAGCGTCAAACGCGTTGACAAAAGATATGAAATTCTGATATAGGAAGCAAATAATCCATAATAATGAAAAGGTGAAAAAAGAAAAGAACAAAATAATGGAAGAATTAACTAAATTGTAAAACGAGACATATAGGCTATGTATAACGTAAAAAAACATAATGATCTGCGGCCATCTATACGTCGGACAAACCCCTAAAATCTACACAAATGGACAAATCTTCACAGCTCGGATTGGATAACAATAAAACCGGGCCGACATCCATTTTCAGAAAACATCTCTCATCCTCTGGCCAAACAGTCAATGTTATAACACTGATTATATTGTATGACCGCAAGTGGAGTTCCGAAACCAAGAAAGAAAAGAAATCTGACTGGATATGCTGCCTAAGGTCTCACTGGAAAGTTTATCTGGTGAATTTTCATCTGACAATGACCTATTGCAGAAAATTGAGAATAATTTTACACTGAAAATACAAATAAAAACAAACTAATGATTTTTGTAGAAAGCATGCATGTGGGATTTTGACAGCGGCAATCAGGTTAATTCCTTTGTTACGTGTAGGCTCGTACAAAAGTAACAAAAGAAAAGAGTGAATCCAACAAGCTTTGTAAATTTTAACAACATAGAAAACAATGTAAAAATAGGAAATAGGACTTACAGTTTGTGAATATAATCCAAAAAATTAATCCTAAAATTGAAAAATATAAGTCCTATCACCAAACAGTTCTAACTGAATCAGGGTTCTAATCTCGATGAAATTCCAATATGGAAGGCGATGACGTCAGATGATGTCGTTGTACTAATGGCAACAATTCCTCGTTGAAACACAATTTATAATGTTATGTTTAGAATTCCAGAATAAATTTCGTCTTTGTCCCAGAATTTTCATAAAGAAATGCACTTGTTTTGTTTTCTAGAGAATATCAATTATTAAATTCCAAAAAATAGACGAACTTCAAACAATCTGACATCAACAATAGAAGAAACACATTGAGGTCTGAGGTGTAGGAATACGATTGCCGAAATTTTACTGAGATATCAGTATTAAACCCAACTAAAACGTCATTTCAGTCCCGCGTGATGGGTCACGTGATCTCTTAACATTGAACAGGGCAATAAAATAAATGCCATTTATCACGTACCTAGAATAGCCATATTTAAGAATCTAATTCCTACACTGGAAATAAATAAAAAACGAAAGGCTGTTTACAACTCAGCTAACACGTGGGCCGAAATGACCTTGGTAATAGCCAATCGTTTTAACTCGATGTTTACAAGATCTATGAACCAGGGTGAGCTAAAAATAGTGCTGAAGAAATGTTACACTCTAATCGGCCAAGTGAATTTTCCGAAAAAGAGATTCAAATCCAATGAAAATTATCATTACAATAAAATAAAATATAAAAAGAATTTAAAACTAACACACAAGCAATTTAATTACATCTTCGTAACACTTCCCCCATAAAGGAAAAGAAAGATTTATATAATAAAGCTTTCTTTTTACCATATGTAAATTATACACGAGATAAAACAAAATTACATAAGAAAACTCTTATGAATTAAACAAAGTGTACATGAAATAATATTTCTATACACGGGAAAGTGCATGTGTAATCAAATTGTCTTTCCCTTTGATGTGCCTGATGTTAAGATTATATTCTTGCAAAATCAAGCTCCACCTTAATAATCTTTGATTTTTATTTTTCATCTTGTCGATGAAAGTAAGGGGGTTGTGATCACTAAGCATAACAACCGGAGAAGGAGCTGAGCTAATGTAAGCTTCAAAATGCTGTTATGCCAATATTAAAGCCAAACATTCCTTCTCGATTGTTGAGTAATTTCTTTGGTGCTTATTTAATCTCTTAGAGAAATAGCACACTGGGTGATCAACACCATTTCTATCTTCTTGAATCAATATGCTCCAACCCCAACATCACTTGCATCCACAGATAATTTGAAAGATTGATTGAAACTTGGAGCTGTAAGAACCGGCGCACTTTTGAGTATGGCTTTTAACCTATCAAAAGCCTCTTGACATTTTTCAGTTCAAAGAAACTTGTTTTTCTTACTTGACAAATTTGTCAGAGGTTCAGCAATATTAGAAAAATTGGAACAAAACTTTCGATAGTATCCGGCCATACCCAAAAATCGCATCAGTTGCTTTTTACTCACAGGCACAGGAAAATCAGAGATAGCCTTGACCTTAGCATCTATAGGTTTAACTTGACCATGTCCTGCAATATGTCCTAGAAAAGTTACACAAGCACGTCAGAACTCACTTTTAGATAAATTGATTGTCAAATTTGCATCAGTGAGTCTGTCAAAGAATTTCCGAATCGTGGCTAGATGTTCTTTCCAGGTGTCGTTGTCGATGATGATATCATCAATGTAAGCATCACAATTATCTAGACCAGAGGTAATCATATTCATGAAGCGTTGAAAGGTACTTGGGGAACCCTTCATCCCGAACGGTATCATTTTATATTGATAGAGTCCATCTGGAGTCACAAATGCCGAAATTTCTTCTGCTCTTTCCGTTAGTGGAATTTGCCAAAATCCTTTCAGAAGGTCAAATTTGGTGACGTATTTGGTATTTCCAATTTTATCAATACAGTCATCGATTCTTGGTAATGGAAATGAATCTGTTTTTGTCACACTGTTCACCTTACTACAATCAGTGCACATACGGAAAGTTTTATCCGGTTTCGGAACAAGTATACATAGTGAACTCCAATCACTTTTACTGGGCTCTATGAAATCGTTCTCCAGCAAATACTGAATTTCCTTTCTCAAGTATTTCTGTTTGAGAGGGTTCATCCTGTAAAGGTGTTATATCATAGGTTTTGAATCTACAATTTCAACGTCATGAAAAATTTTGTTTGTCCTTGTAGGAATATCTGGAAATATGTGCTCATATTCGAATAATAACTGTTTAAGTTCATTCCTTTCTTGTTGAAGCAAATGTAAAAGTTTCTGGTCCAGATTTTTCATAATTTCCGAATTCCGAAGATTTGTTTTACCAAGATCAACAGAGTCCTATTGAATTTCTTCACTTAAATCCTCAGTTTGTGGGACAGATACAACTAAATTAATTGCATGATTTACCTGGCTATATCTTTCAATATACTCCTTTAACATGTTAATGTGGCAAAGTGGTTTTTGTTTTCGCCTCCCAGGAGTATTTATGATGTAATTTAAATCATTTACTTCTTTTCAACCGTGTATGGACCATAATACTTGGCCTGAAGCGGATTTTGTGGAACGGGCAAGAGAGCTAGAACTCTATCACCAGGCTGAAAACTCCTATCGTTGAGTTTTTATCATATCTTGATTTCATTCTGGACTGAGTAGAGTGCAGATTTGCTCTTGCGACCTCACAATCCTTTCACAACTTGTACTTAAAATCAGGAACATAATCAAGAAGATTGAGCTCAGTATCTTCATTAGAAAGAAGTTTCTCTTTCAACAACTTCAATGGTCCACGCACAGTATGTCCGAAAACTAGTTCAATGGGACTGAATTCTAAACATTCTTGAACGGACTCCCTAACAGCAAACAAAAGTAAATGAATGCCTTCATCCCAGTCTTTACTCGTATCAAAGCAATATGACCGAATCAAAGTCTTCAAAGTCTGATGAAATCTTTCTAAAGCCCCTTGGCTCTCAGGGTGGTATGCAGAAGATTTAAATTGTTGAATGCCTAATTCGTGCATAGCTTGCTGGAAAATTCCAGACATGAAATTTGACCCTTCATCACATTGGACAGATTTGGGAAGGCCAAATTGAGTGACAAATCTTTATCAAAGCTTTTACTATGGTTTTGGTTTTAATATTCCTCAAAGGAATTGCCTTTGGGAATCTTGTTGACGCACACATAATGGTCAACAAATATTGGTTGCCTGACTTGGTCTTAGGTAAGGGACCAATACAATCTACCATAATACTGCTAAATGGTTCGTCAAACGCAGGACTAGGTTGCAAATGAGCCTTAGGTATCTTCAGATTGGATTTTCCTACCACTTGACAAGTATAACAAGATCTACAAAATTTACAATTATCACTTTTGATTTTTGGCCAATAAAAGTGAGTCAAAATCTTGTGATAAGTTTTATTTATCCCTAAATGACCAGCCAGAGGAGTTTCATGGGCCGAACTACGTATTTCCTGTCTGTAATATTTTGGAACTACAATCTGATAGTTCACTGACCACTCGTCACTAGCAGGTACCTCGGGAGGTCTCCATTTTCTCATAAGAATTCCATTTTTAATGAAATAACAAACAGGTACTTCAGTGGCTTCAGTTTCACTAATGGCCCTCTGAAACAAACAGGAGATATCAGGATCTTTTTCCTGTTCGACGACAAATGATTGTCGTTTGTCACCCTGATTAGATAAAAGTGAATGAGTAGTTAAATGAGGATCACTGTGATCAGTAAGCTTTGATTGATCCAAATTAGGAGTGAAAGTGACCTCATCAAATGCCTGACCAATACATGTGTCAGCTAAAGAAATATTTTCCTTATCAAAATCATTCTCAAGAGCTTTCTTTGCCATAGCTCTGGTAACTGCACAAGCTGGGTATAAATCAGGGTATTCTTTTTTAATAGGATCAACTTTCTGATCCAAGGAAGGCTTGTTAGTTACAAATGGTTTAACCACAACCTTGTCTCCAGCTAGGTCGTTGCCTAGTAACAAATGAATGCATTCAACGGGTAAAGTAAACACTATACCGACTGTCACAGGTCCTGAAACTAAGTCTGATGACAAATTTACAGAATGGAGAGGAACATTAACAAAGCTGCACTCTACTCCCTGAATGAGAACACTCTCATTAGAACAGGACTTCTCAGAAAAAGGCAAAGTACCTGATAATAAAAGACTCTGAGAAGCTCCTGTATCCCTTAAAATTTTAATAGGGATAGGATTGGCCAAATCACCCAAGAGTGATACAGAACACTTCGACATGAATGGTTCATAATTCTCCATAATAAAATCAGACTGGGGTTTATTAGACCCAACAAATGTATTGCTTTCAATACATGACCGTGACCTTGACCTCTTAGACATAAGAGCTTTTGGGATAGGTCTATCTTGATTCTGATGCCTATATTTCAATTTGAAACAATCGGAAATGACGTGTCCTTTGTTCTTGGAATAGGTACACGTAGGAATAGACAAGTACTTTTAATCAAGTTTATCAGAAGCTTGATTTTTAGAAGTTGTGCCAGATTGAGTTTTAGAAGGAGTCGTATTAGGATGAAAAATATTTTCTGATTTATCTTAATAAACCGCTAACAAAACATGATTCCGTGCTGGATCAAGTGCACTTGAAATAACTATTATTATTTGAATTTTTATCCTATATCTTTGCCTCTCGTTGCATACCAAAAGCTTCAAATGCTGACAAGGAGCCGTCGTATATCATTTGGTAGAGCATTCTACTCGTAATCGTAGGGTCGCGGGTACCATACACGTCCAGGTCGTCCCGAGTAGGCTGCTTCCGTGTGTCCTTGATAAAGGAATTTAAATCCTCATCACGATATGGCTATTGAAGTCTTTATAGTGCCATTAAAACCAACAAAACAAAACTGTAAAACGCTGATAAATTTTAGGATAAAAAAATACAAATTGAAAGCATGACGCATGATACTGCCTGAAGAAGAACAGAAAGACAAACATTTTGTCCAATCAGCCGCTATGATTGGAAATAAATCGCAAATTTATTATTTTCGCTGGAATCCCGTAAAGATAAATTCAGTATTGTGCGGACAATTCAATGGTTAGAGTTCACATAAAGATAAATTGGCAAATAACAATATACAGATTGAAAAGGGTTAATGTGTTTCGAGTGTGGCTATTTACGATTCCAAATTCTATCATTATGTCATAATTAACATTCAACACATCAAAACCATTTACTGTCATTCGTATTTGTAATCAAAACAGGGGGATTTACCCTGCACTACTACATTAGACCTTTTCTACTATAATGTTAGCTACGTCAATCTTACAAAACTCATACTAAGGTAATGGAAATAAGAAGATAAATGTCAACGGCATTCCAATATTCATATAAAATATTTTCTTTTGCATTATAATAATCGTGAAATGCTTTCTATTTAATTAGCAAAACGAATGTAGAAAAGAAAAATGGTTTCACTCTAGGGAAATAAGACAATTACCCATAATACATTGCTCATTTAAACACATTTCTCCTTGTAGTTGTTTTGAAACTAAAAAAGTCATCAAGTCGCTCTGATATGTATGTCTATCATTATGTCTTTCTGTCTGAATGTCTATCTGTGTGCATGCTTGTTTCACAGCTAATGTTATCTGATTTACGTATATGTTTCACTTTTCTGTTGCTGAAGAATGTTAATAGTGAATGAACACTTTGGGTATATTTCGTAATTGCTTAAATATTATTGGCCAATGTCCCTCTGTCCTGAATCGTGTTTGAACACATTCAAGCCAAAAAAGAAATTTTCAACAGCACAGGAAAGACGAAAACCAGGAGATTTATTCAATTTGTCTTTTATCGATACAAATTTCTAGCAGTTAAACGAAATAATGGACACGAAGACCCAAATACACATTGATCATTACTCTCCAATGGACAAGACCCAATACACATTAGTCATTAGTGTCTAATGGACACGAAGACACAGTTCACATAAATCATTATTGTCTGATGGATGTGAAAACCCAGTACACATAAACCATTTAGTGTCTAATAGACACAAAGACACAGTACAAATAAATCATTAGTGTCTAATGGGACATGAAGACCCAGTACACAGAAATCATTAATAATGACATGAAAGCCCAGTACACATAAATCATCATCATCATCATCATCATCATCATAATCATCATCATCAATCCCTTAACCCGAGAAGTCGTTAGGGCACCACTGTTGACTTTGCAACCAATTCTCTCCATCTTTCCCTGTTCTCTACTACCTTTTGGGAATCTCCAAAGCCCATGCCTGTCTACTCCTTAATGTTGTCTTCCCACCTCTTTTTCTGTCTGTCTCTTCTTCTGCACTCTCGCACTGTGCCTGGCAAGATTGTTTTTGCCAGTCCAGATGATCTTGAGACATGACCGTACCACTTCAGTTTGCGCTTTTTTTACAGTGGTCAAGAGGTCTTCATAGGATCCGATGGCTTATTGGATCCTGTTGTGGACTTCTTCGTTGGTTACATGGTCAATGCATGTGATGCCCAATATCTTGCGGTAGCATCTCATTTCAAAGTTTGAATCCTTCTTTGTAGATCTAATGTGGGCGTCCATGTTTCATAAGCATACAGAAAGATAGATATGACAATCGAGCGCATTAGCCTTATTTTGGAACCAAAAGCAATGTTGGTATCTTTCCATATTGGTCTCAACCTTGTTACTGCTGTTGTTGTCTGGGCAATCCTGCAAAGTAGTTCTGGTTTGGAGCCCTCGTCCGTGATAATTGATCCCAAGTACTTAAGCTTGTGACTCTTTCCAGCTTCTGTCCACTGACCTTTATTTCTGCACTGATGCCATTGGTGTTGTTTGTCTTTAGTCTGGGTTTTTTCGGCGCTAATCTCCATACCGTATGCTGTGGAGGATGTGTCGGGGCGCTTAACCAAGTCAGCCAGTTCTTTTTCATCTCCTGCTAAACCATCAATATCATCTCCGAAGGGAAGGTTTGTGATTGTTCTTCCTCAGATGCTGACAATGACCTTGTGGTCATGCAAGGCATCCTCCATGATCCTTTCCAGGAAAATGTTGAATAGTGTAGGTGACAGTACACATCCCTGTCTGACTCCAACTGTTGTTCCAAACCAATCTCCTCTGCTGCCATTGATGAGGACAGCACTGGTGGCTTTGTCATAGAAGTGCTCAACAAGCTGCACCAGGTCTGAGCTGATGTTGTACTTCCTCATAGTTGCTCATAAGGCTGCATGCCATACCATATCAAAGGCCTTTTTGAAATCTATAAAGACGTGGTATAAATTCTGCTGGTGCTGAAGGCATTTCTCGCAAAGGAATCTGAGATTGAAGATTTGTTCTGTGGTGCTCCTTCCTGCTCGGAAGCCTGCCTGCTCTTCAGCAGTAATTTTCTCTGCTTGAGGCTTTAGTCTGTTGAGAATTATCTTCAGCATGACTTTGCTCGGGTGACTGATCAAACTGATGGTTCTGTAGTTTTGGCATAGCTGTAGGTTTCCTTTTTTGGGGAGCACGATGATCAAGGATTGAGTCCATGTGGTGGGCCATTTTCCTGTCTGCCATATCTTGTTGCAGATTGTTGTTAGGACTGTGGCTATCTCTTCACCTCCTGCTTGAATGAGCTCTGCTGATATGTTGTCAATGCAGGCTGACTTTCCTTTCTTTAGTGACCTAACTACAAGTTCTGCTTCTTCACGAAGAATGGGGTTGTCATCAATTTCTTCTGCCTGAAGGCAATTTAGTACTGCTGGATCTCCTTGGGTCTCATTATTGTACAGTTCTGAGCAGTAGTCTGTCCATCGCTTGAATCATTAGCGTCAAATAGACATAACGACACAGTTCAAGTAAATCGTTAGCGTCTAATGGACATGAAAACCCGGTACACATGAATATTTAGTATCTATTGGACATGAAAACCCAGCAAACATTAATCATTAGTGTCCAATGGTCATGACGACCCAGTACACATGAATCGTTACTAAAGGACATGAAATCCAGTACACATAAATCAGTAATTTCTAATGGATACGAAATCTCAGTACACATAAATCATTAGTGTACAATGGATATGAAAATCCAGTACACATAAATCATTAGTGTACAATGGACATGAGGAAAGAGTAAACATAAATGACTGGTGTAGAAGACCCAGGACACATAAATCATTAGTCTCTCATGGACAAGAAGAAAGAGTAAACATACATGAATGGTGTAGAAGACCCAGTACACATAAATCATTAGCGTTTAATAGGCATGAAGACCCAGTACACATGAATCGTTGCTAATGGACATGAAAATCCAGTACACATAAATTAGTAGTGTCTAATGGACATGAAGATCCAGTACACATAAATTAGTAGTGTCTAATGGACATGAAAATCCAGTACACATAAATTAGTAGTGTCTAATGGACATGAAGACCCAGTACACATAAATCATTAGTGTCTAATGGACATAAAGACCCAGTATACATAAATCATTACCGTTTAATAGGCATGAAGACCCAGTACACATAAATTAGTAGTGTCTAATGGACATGAAGATAGAGCACATATAAACTATTAGTGTTTGACGAAGACTTTTGGGACCACTACGGTGGCCAAGTGGTTAGAACGTCCGCCTCGGATGCGGGAAGTTGCGGGCTCGAACCTCGACAGCAGCAAAGAGGGTGAACCCTACAAAGGTAGGAGGGGCCGCTCGCGAAAATAAAGCTTCCTACGAAAACGAAAACACAAAGTCAATAACGCCAAACCGAAGCCTCTAACCGACCGAGACTTCCCTAATTGGGTTAGCTCATTTTGTTACTTTATTTTTGACGTTTCTGTTTTCAAATTTGTATGCGTGTTCGTTTACTTACCCGGACACACTTACTGTTGGTTGATACCCTCTCTGTTGTTGTAGTAGCGTGGCTTAATTAAATCATTATTATATCAAAAATAGAATCTCACACAGCTAAACTAGCTCGACAGCGACTAAAGGCAATTGAAAAATATATTCCAGTCCGTGATTCTGTCAAACAAAAATTACAATCGCGTCAGGAGACTCAGGTGGAATTTGCAGAAGGTGCAGACCAATTATTTAAACCGGTTACGAAGGCTACCGAAGGAGTTAGAAAGGCTACCAAAGATCTTCTTCCCACGTTCGAGCAAACCGCTAAAGCAACTGGAAAAATAACAGAAAGAACCAAGAAAACAAAAAAGATTCTACGAGAACTTCCGGCTGAAATAGCTGCGGCTCAGCCACAATTGCAAGAAGAAATACAACAAGTACTTGAGAGTGTTGACAAAGTTTGTGAGGAGGTCGGTGATGTAAGGGATCCTGTTACGCCAAAACCAAAACAACCAGCCCGATTTACCGAAATAGGTCGCAAACTACTTCGAGAAAACGCCGTAGTGGTTGCCGCAACAGGATATTCACATCGTGATGCATTATTAGATCCAGACAGCGCCAGTGTTTCAGAAAAAAATTGGGTTCCTTTTGTATTTCGAAAGTCTCGTCGTATTTCTAGAATCACCGATAAACATTAAAAATGACTTTGATAATTTTGTGAGACAAGTCGAAGAGGTTAAAAGAGCACCCTTACCTGTATATATGTCATCGCCATTCAGACCACCTCGTATTGAGGAAGAAGAAACAACTGGAAGTGGTCTTGGTACAGGTACCAGGGGAAGTGGTCTTATTACTCTATGTCACGATAAAATCCTTATCGACGTGGACAGTTTAGAAATTTTGTTTGGCGGAAAACGAGCCGGTAATAATTCTCAAGAAATTATAAATGAAGCAGCTGATATTTGTCAGAGATTATTTACAGGCGGTATCATGGACATTAATGTTTATCCGTCCCTCATTGATGAAATCGTTGATGATTATTACCGCAATGATTAAAGGTATACAGTTAGATCAGTAACAAGAAAATAAGATGATTATACATAATGCTCAACGTGGACCTGTAATGGTCAGGGTGATAAATTCGCGATTACCTACGTATAAAGCTATCTACAGTGATGGACTCGGTGATGCTGCACAGGGTCTATTTAGAAATATAGCCCCAAAAGCAATGCCGATTGCAAAGCAACTGGGAATGAAAGCTATCGACGTTGTTTGTGATAAAGCTATTGGTGCTGTTGGTGATGTTGCTAGTAAAGCATTCTCGGCAATCAAGGATAGACTAGCACGGATAATACAACGAAAACCTCAACCAGTAAAATTACTCAGCACTGAAGTGATGCCTGCAAATGTTAGCAAAATAATAAATGAAGCTGCAAATAAAACACGAATAGAGATAGCTGTTGAAAAAGAAAAATTATAACTGCAAGTTTAATAGCAGGAAGTGGTCTTCGTGTTAGACGATAACAAATATAATAAAATATTTAAACGTGTATCTGATCCAGCATTTGACATGGATGCGCCAGTTCTCATAGATGAATCTGTGCACGATTATCAGTATTATTCTTATGACGCACAAGAGCCAAATCAGCGTGGGCGAATTGAGCTGCCAGGTCAGGATACAGGCAGATATTTCTTACCCGCTGAAGTAGAAGGTGAAATTCTAAAAACAGATGGTACTGAATATGGAGCTGATGTTAGAGTTGGTTTTGTTAACAATGGCGTCATGGCGTTGTACAACAGTGCCACGTATAGCATCGATGGAAAAAATATTGAATCTTGCCTGGAAAACGTCGACGTTGCCACGACAACAGTGCGTCTAGCAAGATACAGCGACGATTATTCAATATCAGCTGGTCAGTAAGTCAGTGACGTTTGTCAAAGATACTTCTGACCACCCTGACAACAGAAAGTATAATATAAAGACGACCAAAAAAGTTACAGCTGCTGCTGACGACGCAGATATGGTTGCGGTTGTTCATGGTGCTAATCCAGAATTCAACTTAGGATTTACAGCACGTCGATCAACGCTGAAAGATGGAAGTAGAAGGTTTTCATATGCAATTCCACTGTCACATATCTTTGGATTTTGCAGAAATGTCAGAAAGGTTATTTTCGGAGCCAAGCATACAGTTGAACTTGTAAGAAAGGCTACCGACGATGATACAATCTGGCTACCTGTCGGTGATGCAGCTCAAGTAACGCAAAACTTTCTTTGTGGATGCCAACAATGATACCATCACTTGCTGAAGAACAACGGTTTCTCTCTTTTATGGGCTCAGGTGGTAAATCAACATTATCATGGTTGACGATGACCACAGATAGTGTTCAAAGTAACACTAATGGTTTATTCACATGGCAGATAGCATCACAGCAGGTGTTTCTGCGCCGCGATATATATTTGTTGCTTTCCAAGATGCTGCACGAGTAATCTCACAAACACGCAGTACAATGATATTCGACAAACTTGGTGTTATTGAAGTTTCACTGAGGATAAATGGACATCAAGAACCTTTTGAAGACATACTATTGAATTTTGAAAATAATTATGTTGCACGTGCATATCATCGTTTGATGACATTCATGGGACGTGATCAAAATATTGATTCTGGTCTGCAAATAGCACAACTAGATTTTACTACGCTGTATCCGATTTATTATTTTTCGCTGCAACACTTGGATTTATTTAGGCAACCTGTCGTTGATATACAATTTCGAGCTTGTGTGGCAAGAGGAGCTATTGCTGATTACAGAGCAATCGCTGTTATACTCTCAGACAAAACAATGCTGCTTGAAGGTTTTGGTGGTCGAATTAGAGTCATTGATGCCCCAGTTGAAAACATGTAATTAAATCGTCTATGATATTATAATGTCATATCATCATGTTAGTGTCAGTCTGACTCCTGGTCAGATTAAAAAACTACAATCAGTATCAAAAGAGAACTGTGGAATAAAAATAGCACTAAAAAAGAAGGTGGTCCGAATAAAGTATCATTGTCAGAACGTCAACTCAGGCACTTCAATGAAGCCAAACGATCAAAGACCGGAGTACGAGTTAATCTTTCTGCGGGTGCCACTAAAGACATCTCTAAGACGGGTGGTATATTTCCACTTCTTGCAGCGATGCCAGCATTGATAGCCGCTGCAGCCCTAGCTGTTGAAACAGCAGCTGCACTTGGTGCTGTTGGAAATGCTGCTGGGATGGCATTAAAGAAAGCAACAGGACAAGGAATAAAAGCTCCCCCCCCCCCACAAAAAAAAGGAAAGCGTCTAAGACTGCCAGGAACTCCCCATTCGTGGTACGGAAAAGGTTTAAGACTTCTCGGGACACTTCGTTGATGCTTCCCATGTCTAATTTTGATTTACTTGATGCTGCTAAGCGATTAAATATCAAAAACTTCAGATGTGTTTTAATGCGTGATCAATTACCAAAACAACCAATCAATGTTGAAACTGGTATCATTACTCTTGATAAAAACTCTGGAATAGGTACTCATTGGGTTGCATACGCGATTGACCCACGTGGAATTGTTTACTTCGATTCGTATGGACTGGCGCCACCAAAATAATTTTTTAAATATGTGAGCATTTAATACGTAGTATTCCTGCAATCTGGTATTCAACATTACCAACACAGACGATAACCGATCCGCCAATATGTGGTCATGAAGTACTCGCTGTACTCGACGCTGTGTCATCGTCAATAACACCACCTCATAATGTTGTGCACGATTATACCACGTTATCCAACATATTAAACAGGCATTAGTAAATTTAATGGTAGATATTTACGGAAGATCTTCTCGCCTGAGTAAAACTCAGCAAGGTGACTTATCTTAATATGCAACCCTTCACCAGGTCAAGAATGAACTAGCTGATCTTTGAGTCTCGCAAATGTGGACCAAAATAAAGTTGCTGTTTTTCAGGATCAGCAAGGTTGATTAAAGACGAGCAATATCCCGTTGATAGCTATTATTCTGCGGGTGCCAGGCGCGACCGAAGATAACTTAGTGGTGTTTACTAAAAACAGTAAAATTAAAAATTCAAATGAATCAGTCTTAACACTCATGGGAGAAATTGCTGGACGCATAAGAAGAATTGGAGATATTATTATGGTGATGTCAACATGAGCAAAAATACAATTATCAGTGTGAGAGAACCAAAAGCAGATGATGATGTGGCAACAAAAAGATACTTAGACAGCAACAACGCCACTATTATAGAACTGAGATCGATGATAGTTTACTATCCGCCGGTGATACAATGACTGGTCCTCTCAATATGGCTAATAATGAAATTACTAGTCTTGGAGAACCAGAATCAAACGATGACGCTGCAACGAAGAAATACGTCCACGATAGCAACATCCCGATGATGACATCGTTAATGACAATCAATGATGAAATGACCACATTTAGATCTGATTATACTACTCACGTACAAACGTTTTTTAATTTTCGTAGAAACACAAATAGAGCTATTAATGAATTTTTTTGAAATCCTGTGGTTATTGATATTAAACTCTCTGAAATCAAAAAGATTACCGACAGTGTAGTACATGCAGTAGAGTCTGGAACAGCATTATGGACACCACTCAATAAATCCATTAAACATCGCGCTGAGGCTACCGGCATATACAGGTTCTCAGTACTCGGCGATAAAACATTTACAATATCACCACAATTTCACGGCGTTATCCAATAACTGGATATTCTGGATCTATGCTAGTAGTACTGGAGCAAAACGACGAGAAACATTTGTGGTGGAACCCGAAGAAAATAAAACTTAAGCTTGTTGTATTATTGATGTCAACTTAAAATATAATGAACTCCCCAATCGATGTTCAACATTTCAGATACGAGCAAGCGTGTTCGTGGCATACCCAACTGAAAAATATCATCTACGATTATACAGTAAAACAAAAACAAAAAAAAATTTAAAAAAATAAATACCGCAAACGTGTCGTTGTTACTAATATAATAGTATACTCTGCATCTGCTGTCATTGCTGGAACAGTAACGATCATCGGAGCATTGTCAGCGTCATACCTTATATCACCAGCATTGCTAGCAGCAATGGGAATTGGTATCACCGCTGTAACCGGTGTCGCTGGTATTGCTAATATCATCGCAAAGAAAATATCCACATGTTCGGTTGATAAATTGCACGAGTATAGAATAAAGCTCCATACAGCGACGCTAACATATTCAAGTTAACTTCGTTGATATCATCCGGTTTCAGCGACGAAATATTATCAGATCAGGAATTCACAGAAATGATCCTGATGTTTCAATCAGGGATTTACCATGAGGCAACGACAGTGACATCGACTTCGTCAGAATCTACAAAAAATCCCTGATTTAAAAAATCAGGATTTAAATAATAATGTCGTCATCGCAAGAATTACTACAACAGATCGTCGCTAATACAATACCGTTGAGAACCACGATGATATCAGCAAGAGCAACCAATCCTGAGTTCAGCGTTTGCTTTCCAACTGCGATTTCAGCCAAGGAAACAGCACTAGCACAATTATGAGTGTATCTCAGCTGGCCAAATATTAGATCAAAATCAATTGGTGGGTTACAATCAAATAATTCACTGGCATTTGCGTATAAAAATAAACCCGACGGAACCCCTGATTGGCAAGTTGTAAAGTATACCTACGGGCAGTTATCAAATCGAACAGATCAACCATGAATTCCAACGCAGAATCAAATCTATTTCAGGAAAAGAATGCAAAACTGCTATAACTGTTCATGAACCAACATTATCAGCCGTGATAGAAATAAATTCTCTCGACTAAGCCGTCGATATATATATCAATCATCGATCAAAACTGTGTTCGGATGGCCAGAAGTACAATCACCAGCACCTGCAGCGATACCGCAGCCAAAACGATCTCATTACGCCTCAGATATAAGCGATTATTTTGAAAATGTTCCAGATACTAGCACATGGAATATATTAAAAGATATTAGTAGATTTAGTCGTGATGCGGAAAGAAAAAGAGGTCGAGTAAGTAGGAGGTGGATATCTCTTTTACTTAAGCTGGAATCGTCATGGAATATTATATCAGGAAATGAAATTACTAAATTATTTGATAATATTACTTACGAATATGAGCGAATGAGGAACAAACTACGCAATCATTTATTGGCCATATAAGCAATTATCCCACCGACACCCAAAGACTTATTGGACAAATTCAACATCTAAACAGAGTTACTGAGGATTTAGAGGTTTTTCATAAATAATTATAGAAGCAGTGATCAAATCCTCCAACAATGACTATAAACAAGCTTTTTCTTAGATTATGGAACTACCGAAGCAGATTTGTTAAGAACGTTTAAATTTCCCGGATTTGATCCTGACAACCTAAAAAAATCAGTCAACGATATTATCGATGAATATTTTCCAGCGGTATTAGAATTATGGAGAAAAGTAGTCCCACCGGCAGGTATTCTCAAACACAATAATGATTCTTATGGTGGAGGCCTCCATATATCACCAGGTGTTGTTAATATAACATCAACAATCGCAGTCAACCTTGTATGTGATGTAATTGATGGCAGTTATCAAGTAGATCTTGAAAAATCCAGGCAGGCACAACAGGGATACATTTTATATACATTTACCCTCAAGCACCCCTGGACATTTAATTTTATCAGAACCATATAATCCTGTTTATCTGCGATGTCATAATCCGCTATTATCAAGGATACATTTCAAACTTACTGACCAAACTGGACATTTGCTTGATTTAAGGAATGACTCATTATACATAAATCTGTATGTGAGATCGTAGATCTTCATCATAGAACGTCGAAAACACCAAGATCAGTATTTTGTAAAACAAAAAATTCTGTCAAATAATTATTTATGTGGTACTGTATATGTACCAACACGTGAGAGTATTTATATGCAACAAAGAGGTACTTGAAAGTGACGTCAGAATAATCTTGACACTTCCACCTTTATCACATGAAGCAGAAAAATTTAGTGTTAATGAATACGGCGATGAAGAATTTTTGTTAACGCAGGAATCGTTAAATGAGCTGCAGCGAGAACATATTATTACGATAGTGTGTGATAGAGCTCAGATTCTGAATTATGCACATTCTTGCCTTACATTTGATAAACTTAAAAAGTATCGACCAAAAATAAAAAATAACAATGATAAAATCATTGAATCTGATTCTCAATTAATATTATTATCAGAAATAAAAAAAAAAAATTTTTAATACAGTCAGAAATGAATTATTCCTCCTTGACGAAGTCAATGACAGAGTATTTGTACTTTGTTGACCTGTTACCAGTGACGTTGTCACTACTTTCACTTTCACAATCACAACAGTCACTGGTGACAGAGCATTTACATTCACTTTTACAAAGGATCATTTCACGATCAGACATAATCTTTCTCAACTGTTTTACAATCGCATTCATAATCTCTTTTGTATCGTATTCGTGAGACAAATCTGATCGAATTTTCTCAATGGCGTGTGCGAGTGGAAAGAACTGTTCAACTTGTGTATTTTCGACTGTCGCAAAAGGATCGTAACATAAACTACTGAATCGGCCAAATGAATCGGAACTCAGCTGGTAATGTATATCTATCTTCAAATTTTCGTTGTTGGAATGATTTAAAATCACAAATATTTTTTTCAGGACTAAGTTGATCAGAAATTTTCATACGGTCATGTTGTAATTTTTGAATTGCAGACATAATAACACTAATATTTTCGGAATTCATTATATAATAAATGTCTGTTTAAAATTTTTAAAAAAATATTTACACAACACATATTTACAAACTTAACTATGTCCAACAGGTATCTGTTATGATTAAGCGCAGATACAACACCTAGATTGCCAAACGAATGTTTTACTTACCTGTTCACTCCCACGAATACGCTTGCAGAATAACTACGGAGAAAAATTCTGGTTGCCTTTTATAGCGTTATAACGCCTACGGGGAATTTCCAAAATGAGTCATTACGAATTTTCTACAACGGTTTGGGAATTTACATTTTGAAATTCCGCGCAGGCATCATAACGCTATAAAGGGCAACCAGAATTTTTCTCCGTAGTTAATCTGCAAGTGTATTCGTGGGAGTGAACAGGTAAGTGAAACATTGTGCCTGAACTTAGTATGAAGTATTGCCTGACAGACTGGAAAAATAATTTTGTTATAGATATCATTTTGTAGGTCCTCCTCATGATACTAAACATTTATAAATACATCTTGTTCTGTCTTCTGAAGAGATTGCTTCACCACGTAAGATCTTTTGGTGCGCTTGTTCTATTCAGGAGTGGCAGCTGTTACGTGTAGACTCGTACACAAATGACAAAATAAAAGAGTGAAGCCAACAAGCTTTGTAAATTTTAACAAAATAATTTATTTCCCTAAAAAACAATGTAAAAATAGGAAATGGGACTTACAGCTTTGTGAATATAATCCAAAATGTAATCCTAAGATTGAAAAATATAAGAACTATCACTAAACAGTTCTAATTGAATCCAGGTTTGAATCATGATGAAATTCCAATATGGAGGCGATTACGTCAGATGAAGTCGTTGTACTTATGGCAATAGATCCTCGTTGAATCACAGTTTATGTTTCCGTTTAGAATTCCAGAATAAATTTCCATTAAACACCGTTGTCCCAGAATTTTCATAAAGAAAAGCACTTGTTTTGTTTTCTAGAGAATATGAATTATTAAATCCCCAAAATAAATGAACTTCAAAATAATCTGACATCAACAATTGAAACACCTTTTACCCTCAAGGTGTAAAGATACGACTCTGACTTGATCTAGTAGAAACTGGCTGTTTTAAGCCTCAGTTTTAGATTATGGTGACTCACGTGAGAGCCTAAGTGATTTCTAACTTGAGCAGCGCAATAAAAAAAACATGATAATTTGTACTCAGGCTTTAAAAGACTTAGCGAATCTTACCATGAGATTGAATACAAAAAAATTGTTTACAAATTAGAGCCATCACGCACACAGAATATGACCTTGGTAATAGGCAATCGATTTAACTCGATGTTTACAAGATCTATGAACCAAGGTGAGCTAAAAATACTGATAATGTAATACCTGATACGTTCTATACAAACTGAATTTACTAGGAAAAACATCAAAACCCGTGAAAATAATCATAACAATAAAATGTAATGAAACAAAAATAAAGAAAACGAATTTAAAAGTAACACACAAGCAATTTAATTACATATACGTAACACAGCGTACTTAAATATTATTCGCTGTTCGTATTGCTTCGGAAACGCAGATTTGGTTATATTATTTGCGACAAAGTATACTGAATGCCTGCAAATATCAAAATATTTGCCAGCTGCATATGTCTATGGAAATATTATTTGTTCGCCTGTCTCTACATTCATAGATACAACTGATTTTGGAGACTTACAATTACTGCCAGTCTTACCAAATTTGCAATTTTGACTGTGTAACAGCTCGTAAATTACTCAGAGTTTTCTCTCGGATCTGAATTAATATGATGAATCACAAGGCCCTTTTCGATTACTCCATGAAAACACTAGTACACGAATTTATGTGAGTAATACCATTTTTTCCCTCGACAGCGAACATGAGATAACCAGTATTAATGACAAAACCGAATGGTGTTTTAATCGACATATATATATACTTCAATTTAAATATATATTTGCCTTAATTATAATATGGAGGAATTTAAGAGATTATCTACAATCAAACCTTCCTAAAGTAGATTCGATCTTGATAGAATGCGCCGCCAAGTTGACGATGATTCGACCGAGTTACCGTCAACAAGCATGATATCGCTTATGCCGACGAATAAAACTCTGATTGATAGTATTCGTGGCGCCAAGGAGGAATTTCGCGACGATGGCGCGGCTCATGTGTGGTCAACATTCAGAATCATGCTCAACACCGATGGTGTCGCCGAAGGTGTTGTCAATGCTACGATGAATGACAAGCGAGCAGCAACGATTATTAATTATCTCGACAATCAAAGATACTTTTTTAGAATAAAGTTTATTGTAGCAGCAGATATCGCGGAAGCAGACGACACCTGGATTATCCTTGACAAACGTGACCCTACTCGATTACATCACACTGGAAATATTGTGACGTTATATAAAACTTCGAATCCAGGAATGTTGACTGGTATTGACAAGCCATATTATGAACGAGTATATCCTGTGACTGCAGTTGTTTATGCGATATATCCACTAAATAATAAAGCTAGTGTTAATGAGCTCAAGCCGATGAAACTGTCAAGGTTAAATTGTGTAGCTGAGCGAGTTACAGAACACTTCACAAGCGCGATACGTGGAAACGGTTTAACGGATTTACGACGTAAAAAAATAAATGAGTGGGCAGAAACAGTTAAAGATACCGGAGCGTCTATCAGCGACGTTGTTGAACTGGAAAAGAAATTTAAATTTATGATTACGGTGAAGACATTAACCGGAGAGATTTTGTATAAATCAAAATATAAAAGATTGAGCTCCGATAGAGATTATTGATCATAACGCACACGCCGTAACAATATTTTAACGAGGTAGAACTGCTAAATTTTATAATGATTATATGTTTGATTTTATCAGAAATATCAGTAAGAGTAACCCTGTGTCCGTGTGGTTATTTCAAAGTTCAGAATCTGTGAACTATGATCAGTTTGTACGGCCTAATGGGGACGTTTATCGTGCAGAATCTCTCCACGAGGAGATGAAAAACCTTGCATGGAAATATACCGATGATGCTGAACAATTACTGAGTAATTGTGTTACCGTTCCGTCAGTTGCTGCTCACTTTGCTCAGGAGAAAAATTCATGGTCGCCGACAAGATCGGAATTTCTTGAAGATATACCACGCAGTTGTGTGGAATGCGGACACTGCGGATTGTGGAATACTAAATACGATTGTAAGGATGTTATCTCAGTTGATATGGTTGCATGTTATCCTGGACGTTTTCTTGGAATGGGAGAGTGTTCTGAATACTTTAAGAGATTTGAACATCCAACACACGAGATGACCAGAGTTGCGATAAATGGACCCTTACCCGATTTTGATCTAACTGGATTTGCATGTATTGAATCGTTTTTGTTCACGGAAAATCTCTATTCGATTGTTTATGGTTGGTTTGGTCGTCATTTTTCTGAACAATGTTGGGCTCCAATAGTGCTATTACGATATATGCTTGATGCTGGAATTTTAGTATCGTTAACTGTAAGTGAAGCAATAATATTGTATCGTCCGCAGAAACAAGTCTGGTTACCAAAACCCAAAAACGAAGTTGTCGACGATATTATTGACAACGAAGTTGTTAACGAAATCTTTGAGCGTAATCCCGAAGAAATTTAATATGAAAATAAACTTGCACAGGATCTCGGCAGAAAAAAAATTGGTAAGTTTACTGAGGGTAGTTCATGTGATCATAAACGACATTGTACAAGATTAATCATCGACAATGCCGAATTCGATTTTATAATTGCTAATATAACAGAGAAAGGGACATTTATAAGTCGGAATAATGCTTATTTGTCGGATGGAACTAAATTAGGTACAGTTGTGAGTTATATTGATCGTGAGTCACCATAGTTTACTCATTTAAGATCTTCGATGTTAGCATATGTTTCGATAAATTTATTATCGATGATAAACAGATTTTCTGATATCGCGGTTAGAGTTGTCACAGATTCATTTTATATAAATAAAAAATATGCAAATTTGTTAAAACAATTACATGTTGGCAATTATGCATCACGGGGCGAATGAAGAATAAAGCGAGAAAAGATACTTAGTTATTCTGAATCAGCCGACGTTGAATCTAAAGAGATATATTACGAGAATAATCGAATGTCAGAATTATCATCAGCACCATCAGTATATGATTCCATAGCTAGACATAAAACCGTTTGTCTTAATGGGTGTGGTGGTTCTGGTAAAACAACGCGTGCAATTAAATTATTTCTGAACATCCGTTCAGATATGGTTGTTTTGACCCTTACATATAGACTCGCCAGAGAAATGAGCGAACGTAGAGTAAAATCTCAAACTTATAATAGTTTCTTTATATGGTGCGGAAACGCATGCACCCCTGAGCGAATGAGTGAGAAATATATTCATAAGATTATTATCTGGGATGAAATATGCACGGTGTCGCTGGAGACATTAAAAATTTTTATTGACTGTTTGTTGACAAAACATACTGCTGTGATAATGTGTGGCGATCATGGTCAACCGCCACCTTTTGTTGGATCATCCCCACATGAATGGCTGAAAACGTTCGTCGATTATTTTGAGGCAATAACTGGTGATCATAGAGCTATTGATGAACCACTGAAAGAGTTTAAGAAGTTAATCAGACTGCAGCCAGATAAGATTCAATGTGAGATAATGCGTGAAGTAATTCCAGAGACTATGATGAATGATTTTTGGAATTTATGGAGGCCTGCTGATTTGATAGTTGCAAGTCGGAAAATAGTTCGTGATACACTTCAACAACAATTATTTCTGTTACATAAAGAAAAATATTCAGATCTACCGTTACCATTGTGTTATCGCCCAGCAGATACACGACGACAGAATATCGATGTTGAAATTTCTGGAACCTTGACAGAGTCAAGGAAACAAAATCTTGTACTAAATGATATTGTTTTGGTTCCTATGAGTGCAGTTGAGAGCGCGTTAACGATAAACAAAACTCTATTGACATTAGGATACACGATTCATTCGACACAAGGATTAACTATTTCCGATACAAATATTTGGATTGTTGATGATGGTATTGAATGGTCAAATTTAGTTTATCTCGCAGTATCTCGAGTCAGAAGAATATCTCAGCTGTGGAAGGTTATCATAGACTTCACAGAAAATAATAACCAAACTGCTTGCGACGACGACGAAGTCCTTGTTGGCGATGATGTAGCTAACAACGAAGTTGTGAAGAAAAAATTAGCTAGTTGTAAACAATGTAACGAAAAATAAGCGCGACTTTGATCTCGATGCTGAATTTATCATGACAATGAAACAACGACAGAATAATCATTGTGCGAGCTGTAACACAGTAATGTTGTGACAGTATTCAAATAATAATCTAAGACGGTTTACCGTAGATAGAATTAATAGTAGTCTTGGTCACACACGCGAAAATGTGATTGTAACGTTGTCCCTCTTGGTAAAGAGGGATGGTTAATTAAATTTAGCAGTCGTTATCTAGATGATGACCTCCCTCGATTTTATTACCCGGTTGGAATGGATAGATAGAACATCAACAGAGAACTGAGCAAGACTATTGAGAAGAAATAATACAATACGAGCCCCCTTTAGACAAGAAAATAACAATTTAATCGATAACAAAAGCTAATAGTGGCAGCTTCAATTCAAACAGATTTACGTTAACAGAATTTCGATAGCAGTGTTCTATTTTGGATTCGTTTCATCATGGTAACGGGTGGTGAAAAGAGCACAATGTTCACGCCTGATTTTCATCACCTAGCGTCACTTCATGTCTTTGTCTCTGTGTATCACACGTCTTCCCACCTTCACGTGTATACATCAATCTTCCTTGATCTTCCTATTCTGAACGCTTCATCTCTTTCCGCACTTCCGTCTTCGGACTGTCCCCGCCTGTTCCAGGGAGCTGTTTCTTTAATGCGGTTCTCTTTCAGAAATTGTGCGTCCTAGCACTAAAGCCTGTCTTTTCTTACAAGACAGCCATCTGGTCCATTTTACTTGTTTTAACGAGGAATGCACTATTCTTTAGGTTTCCCCGGAGCCAATCTTATCCTCTCGCAGGATATTTCGGACAAAAGAATTCGACCAAGGTCGTTACTTTTAATTCAACATTACTTCCAAGTTGTAAGCCTTACTTTAAACTGACTAATCGTAATCAGCGGTTCCTAATTTTTCCCCAAGATAATTATTTCTTTATTCAGATTTTGACAGCCTATAATCCGATAAATACTATGCATATCAACTTCCTTTGAAAATGACTATTTGGCATTGGATTCACATCAAGCGGTTATGGTCGGTAACTTTAATGTTTACTTTCCCAGGACAGAGTTGCGATGCCCGGGTCAATTCTAAATGAGCCGTACATGCTGGCCTTTCAAGTTTAACACTGACATTAAGAAAATGTCGAAGACAAGAAAGACCTTGCTGGCTTGACTGTATAAAATTTTAATGCACAATGAATTAAATTTTAAGGTTCCATACTTATTCAAAATTCGACACATTACAGTTATGTTGACCTGTCTTGAATATAATCGACGTCGAGGAGCCAGTTCACAAAAGTGAATGCGGTGGTAATTGTGTATCCTCAGGAATTAGTTGCAATTGTTCACGTACAAATCCACGCTGAGGAGCAGTTGAATCTAGTCTGTAGAATGCAGGTCTACCCGTGGATCTTACCACGCTGGTCACACTCCAAATACGATCAGTTGCTCTTTTTTTTACCCCCTTCAAGTTCACCGGGTTCATATAAATATCTTACAGTCACATTACCTAGTACTGGTTGTTTTGAGAAGGAGTCATGTCGTTGCATTGGTATATGTTTTTTATGATTGCATTTGTAGGTTTCATAGAAATTTGTACCAGTAATTTCATTATTTAACGCAGCTATTACACTTGGTAGTCTTGCAACGCATTCATGAGATCTCATGTCTTTCTGAACTTTATTTAAGGATATTTCCTTCGCATATTGATATCCAAATAACCACTCACCAAGTGTTCGATTAAATCGTTCAACGATTGCCTGATCGCGATGAATTGCGATGTGTCCTCCTTTGATTTTAACGTTATGTTTTCTCATCAGAGATGATACTGCACCAAGAAATTCTTTGCCAGGATCAGCCTGTAGCAACTGTGGCCATCGTAGACCACCACGTTGATGAATTCGTTCAAACGCAGATGCAACTTCAGTTGCTGTTTTAGTTGATAGTGGTTCTGCTTCTTTATACCTACTTGCAACATCAACGACAGTTAAGTCGTATTTGTATGTACTTGATTGACGTCTACCACTTTTAATAGTATTATGTGGCAAAAACAAAATATCTACCTGATGAACTTGATTGGGAGTGCTGGCATCAAAATGTACGTACTGAATTTGTTTAGGTGGTGGTAGATAAATTTGCCTTATTGCCTGTCGTGCTAACCAATTTGCAGCAACAGAACGTGAGACACCTGCTGCATCAGCAAGTTTACTAATCGCTGCTCTTCCCCTCCAATATTCTCTTGGGCTATAATAAACCGATTCCATAATAATGATTGGCCGACTAATTACCGGCCCCTAGCACTTGTTTATCTTTCATGGCAGATTTTACTAGAAAGCTATCAAGTTTTTCTCTGAGAGATTTATTTTTTATGGAATTTAACTAGATATTTTCTCGAGGCAGACATAAAAATACTGACATGATTTATGTTACTCAGCGTTATAAACAAATACCAAAAGTGATCAGAGATAACTGCAATATTTTAGTTGTGTTTAATGGAGTCGATAATTATACTTTGTAAAATATTTTTTTTACATGGTGTTCATAGACATGATTAAATTTAAAAACTTTTTTCAAAAGCACAAGCTATCCCACACGGATTTATCACAATAAATTTACATGATCCTCGGTCGCGATATCGTGTAGGTCTTGATAAAATTTTCGGTTGAGAGACATCAGCAGAGACGGTGACGACCAACATTGAGTGGCTGGGTAAGCAAACGAACACGCATACAAATTTGAAAACACAAACGTCAAAAATAAAGTAACAAAATCAGCTAACCCAATTAGCAGTGCCGGATTAAACCCTGTGGAGGCCCCTAGGCAGTCGAAATCTCGGGGGTCCTCCTCTCAAATTATCTCCTAATACGTCAAGATCAAATCTATTCAATATTATTTTGATCTGTTGTCGCGGGGCCCCTGAAAGGCGTGGGTCCCATAGGCCGGTGCCTACTCTGCCTATTTGGTAATCCGGCACTGTCAATTAGAGAAGTCTCGGTCGGTTAGAGGCTTCGGATTGGCGTTATTGACTTTGTATTTTCGTTTTCGTAGGAAGCTTTATTTTCGCGAACGGACCCTCCTAACTTTGTAGGGTTCACCCTCTCGGCTGCTCTGGCCGAGTCATACCAAAGATTTATGAAAATAGTACTAGCAGCTGCCTCGCTTGGAGCTCAGCATTATGAGGTTAGTGTTAGGACTGGTCGGCCTGGTGTCAAGATAATGTGACTGGGTGGGACGTGATGCTACATGACTACGTCATAATGCCCCAGTGCTAGACATCACTATAAACTGCCTCACTGCAGACATCGTGGCAATATGACTGAAAAATTGTTAAAGCTACGTTAAAAATCAATGTCACATACACACGCACACTCGCGCGCGCGTACGTGAAGACTTTTGAGGCATGAAGTATATATTACTCATAGGATCTTCTTCAAGCTAAGATTAAGTACTGGCTCTTGTGGATCAAACTTTTCCACACGCAATTTGTTTTTTAAATGTTTAATTTTTTACCGCAAGCGATTAACATCTTGTTTATGCTAATGCCTCGAACTTTATAAATTGCATTCGTATTTTCTTCGAAGATTACATTTCTCAGCTTACTTGTACGTGAGACCCTTTTTCCAACAACGGAGGTACCTTTGCCCTCGTGATACTTTTAAACGTAATATCTTTTTCTCGTCCTTCGCGTGCTTAAGTGTGTTTTATTTTCCACCACAATGATTGAATCCCCTCACCTCAGCAAAATAAAAAAATAAAAATGTTACGGTACTTTGTATATCAATATTTATTGAAGGGGAGTGGGGAGGAGGGCGTATTTTAATATTCCAGTTTGCATGTAAATCTCTCTCTCTCTCTCTCTCTCTCTCTCTCTCTCTCTCTCTCTCTCTCTCTCTCTCTCTCTCTCTCTCTCTCC